>PVJC01008855.1:0-47380 GCA_004026665.1 Murina feae | reverse complement strand
GGCGGGCTAGACTGGGGGGGGTCACCTGTCCCTCTCCTGGCCACTCAGCTGCCAGGAGTAAGCGGGGGGCCATGTGTGAGAGAGGTGAGCTCTGCCTGGGGGGGTGGGACTTTGGAGAGGGATGAGTGCAGGGCCCCAGAACCCCTGCCTGGGAGGAGCACCCCCCACACCTGCCCTCATCCCTCCAGCCTTCGCCATCCCCTCCCGATGCGTCCTCTCGCGGGACCATTCCAGGAGCTGCTCCCTCCCTTGCAGCCTCAGGGACAAGCCCCACAGCCTGAAGGCACTAGGTTAGGGTTGGGGGCCCTTTGCAGGAGCCTCTCCAGGACGCTCTCCCCCAAGCAGGAGGGCAGCACTCAGGGGCCTTGGTCTGGGCCCACCCCGTTCTCTGGGCCATTCTTGGATAGTGGAGGGGAGCAGAGGGACAGCTTCCCGGGCAGTTTCAGCTCCTGAGGATGGTCCCTGGGCCACGCTTGGGAAGAGGTTCACCCAGGCCTGGTGCTGGCACTGGTGGGGCCAGGGTGGGTGTGGACCCCTGGGCACAGGGTGGGGGACGTCTGAGAGCCTGGAGCTAGGGAGGCGGGCCCTCACAGGGTGCTGGAGGCCAGGTTCGTGTCCTCGTGCTTGAGCTTCCCGTCCAGGGCGAGGCCCCTCTTCTCCCGATTGTTGGCCAGAAAGGGGGTCAGCGTGTAGACCTTGCAGAATGTTGAGCTGGGTGCCACTGTGTCGCTGGGAAGAAGGGAGGTGGGTGTAGAAACGTCCCCCAGAGCCCACCCCAGCCCAGCCAGGACGTCTCCAAGGCCACAGAGTAACATTTTTAAAATGTTGTTTTTAGTTGCAAATGTACTGACTGCTATTACATGTAAATAAACACCCACATACAGGAACAATGAAATGAAATGCAACTACTCAAACATTTACATGCAGAGTCAGGAGGAAAAACAACGTGTCTTCTAATAGGAGCATCGACTTCCTTCAGGTGAGAAAAAGGGTTTCCCTTCAGATCTTCCTTCTTTCCTGAGCTGCTAATAAGCTTGGAACAAAGTCCAACAGCCAGTTCCCTGCTCCCAGATAACAGCTCTCCTCAAATCTCTCCTAGATTTTTTTTAAAAATAAGTATTCTCTACTCTCCCACCTTTTACCCAATGAGCTGGATTATTCCTTTACAGGCCAGAAAAACTGTACCAAGAGCCTTAACCTCTTTGCTTTGGCTGTCAGGGAACTCAGAACAAGTATCTCCCTTCGATATGGGTTTCAAGTACAGTATAATTATGACCGCAGTTCCCTTATATTCATTAGCTCTTGTTTTGTTATTCTGTGTGTTTTTTTAAATTTATTTTTTATTGATTTCAGAGAGGAAGGGAAAGAGAGAGAGAGAAAAACATCAATGATGAGAGAAAATCATTGATTGGCTGCCTCCTGCACACCTCCCACTGGGGACTGAGCCCACAACCCAGGCATGCGCCCTGACTGGGAACTGAACCGAGATCTCCTGGCTCATAGGTCGATGCTCAACCACTGAGCCACACCAGCTGGCTGTCATTCTGGTTTCAGTGGGTCTTCTCCTTGACTGTAGCGTGCATTTTCTCGCAGCTAAATCGAGGGAATGTTTTTTAAAGGCCGTTCAGGTGCATCTACCAGGAGTGGTGAGGATATCTGAGGCCCAGCCCTCGGCCAGAGGCCGCTGGACCTATAAGGGGGTCCAGGGTTCCTCTTCCCCACCCACTCCCATGTGTCCAAGGCTGGCCTTCTGCTCACTTACTCAGCCTCCTCCATGGCCACCGGGCACTTGTACTGGGCTGTGTTGAAAAGGCAGATGTCCGCATACTGGCGCACTGGGGAGGGAGAGGGAAACGAGGTGGTATAAGTCAGGGGTGCAGCTCCCAGGCATCGCAGGCTCCCGGAGTTGGGGATGTTCAGCCCCGGGCAATGGCCAGAGTCCACGGAGGGCTTCCACAGGAGACTGTCGCCCTCCTCCACCCTAAGGGCAGCCCAAACACACCCATTCCCTTCCATTCCCCTCGAGGACAGCTCTGCCCTGGACCCAGGGAACCTGAGAGGAGGCAGCTTAAATAGTCAACTCATTCCCTGGCCAATCAGCAGCCTCGGAAGCCTCACTCTTTGGCTTCGAGCAGCCCTGGGCTCCCCTGCAGCCTGGTGCTGTTTACAAGGCTGCTCCCTGCCCTTGGGAGAAGACCCCCTTGTCCCCCCTTCCCCCCGGGCTGGCCCTCTGCCTGAGGTACCCGAGATCTTGATCTTCTTCACTGTCTTGTTGGTGTTGTTGGTGACATGAACATTGACGCTGATGGGTTCTCCGTGGTAGTAGATCTGGGAGGCGTAAGAAGGGAGAAGGGTTGGATGGGAGGACATCAATGCTCAGAGTGGGGGGAGGCAGAAGAGGCCTCACACACAGCTCCTAGGGCCCCCCAGACCTTGGCCACTCTGACACTGGCCCTTAGCTCATCAGCCACTTGCCACTGATGCTCAGCCACCAGTCATGTTAGACTCCAGTTCCTTAATGGGATCTTGAAAGACAATTAAATTAGAAGGTGATATTCCTGGGGCCCAATCCTGGCTTAGCACCAGAAATGATAATAACCGTCAGAAGAAGAGTGGTGGGCTTGGACCGGCCGCTTACGTCTCAGCTCACCCCTCTGGACAACGGGGGAGCTGGACTAGGCGATGGCGTACCAAGTCCCTGCCAGCTCTGGCTGCCTGGAATTTTAGACACAGGAGGGTCTAGAAGCAGCAGGAATGAGGTGAGGAAGGGTTTGGCGCCCTGAGGAACCAGCTCTGAATCCTTTGGGAAGGACCTCACCTTGAATCTTGTCCCAAGAACTTGCCTTTAGCTGTTCTCAGACAGGACAAGGGATGCTTGCAGCTCAAGGGTGGATGGGGGTGTGGGAAGATGACCAGGACCCAGGGCCCTGTGGGAGGCACCCTGATACCTGAAGTCAATCACACCCTTCAGGTTCATGCCCTCTTCTGCCCTGAGGTCCCAAGAGGTTGCCCCAAACCCCTGTACCCTGTGCTCCTAGAGTTGGGGGTAGAAGCTCCTACGGAGGAGTCCTGAGGCCATGAAAGAGCTGGGGTCTGAGGCTCCAGGTGGTCGAGCAGCTCTCTTCCTCCCGCCACCCCCACCCTCAGTCTGAGCCGCCTACCTCCTTATCCAGGGAGGCCTCTAGGTGCAGGGGCTTGTCCGACATGAGGAACTGCCTGGTGGTCTCGGCCGTGGGCTGGGGACCAGGCCTCTCCGGGGCATACTGAACCTTCCTGATAACCAGGCGCACAGAATTCCTAGTGGAGACGGCAGAGCGAAAGATGACCAGAGTCCCCTGCCTCCATCCCCTTTCCTAGCAATCCTCACATCCTCGTCCTGCTCAAGAGACCGCCATCGCCCCCGCGGCCTCAGACTCCAGTCCAAAGTGCAGAGATTGGCACAGGAGCCTTGTCACCATCTGGCCCTCCTCCATCTGCCCCAGCCACCCCCACCTCCTCACTATCCTCCTGGGTGCTCTACCTAGTCCTTTCTCTGAAGCTTCACTTGCCCTGGGCCCCACCTAGAATACCCTCTTTCCACAACTTCTGCCCTCATTTGCTTTCTTCTTCAAGGCCCAGCTAAATGCCTCTCTTCCAGGAAGCCTTCCTGGATCTACCCACTTGGATCTTCTCGTGGTCTGAACACCCACAACATCAGAGCCGAACCACCTCCTGGCAGCCCGTCATGTGGGTTTGTGTCTTGGTAGCACTTCCTGCACCCCTTACATCATCTGATAGTGCAAGCTCCTTAAAGACAGACATTTTTGTCTAAATCGTTCACTGCTCTATTCTCAGCACCTGCCACAGTGCCTGCCATCTAACAAATGCCTGCTAACTATCAAATAAAATTATGCAGGGACGTGGACCCTACGAAGAAATGGGGCCTTGAAGAGGAGGCGGGGTCAGTGACGGGGCAAGGACTCAGTCAGGGGGTGCAGGCCAGGGCAGAGGATAAAGACTCAGTGAGGGAGAGGAGGCTCAGAGACAAATGGGGCTTGATGAAGGTGACGGGAGCTCAGGGTGGAACAAAGACAGGGGGAACAAGGGGCTTGGTGAGGCAGTCGCCATGACGTGTTAGATATGCTGGCATCCCCCTTCCCCAGATAAGCCACCTCCATTCCCTGGAGCCAGATAGCATTAAAGGCCTCGCTCTCCCCTCACTAACTCTGACCTAGTAAACTAACCTCTGTGTCCCAGTTCCTCATCTGTGAAACAGTAATAGTAGCAGGACCAAGCTCTACCCTCATAGGGTAGCTACGAGGCTTAAATTAGCTCGTGCATGCCCATCACTGTGAATACTGTCCAGCACTTAATAAATCTTTGATAAATGATAGCTGCTATATCATTATTAGTAGTAACTCTGGTCAGGACTTAAAATGCCCCATTGATGGTCGGGTGAGGCGGTGGCTCTCAATGTTGCTCCTCTTTCTTGCTCTGATCAGGCTCCACCCAGAAATTCACAACCCCCCTCCTTTTCTCTGGGGACAGAAAAGCAAGGAAGAAGGGTCCCCTTTCTCCCCCAACACACACACACACACACACACACACACACACACACACACACGAGATGCCTGCAATACACTTAGAGTCACCAGGTGGCGCACTCAGCCCGCTCCCTAAGAGGTTGCAGTGCCTTCAGCCAGGCTCCTGTAGGAAATGTCCCCGGCAGAGTGCATTTGAGCTGGGGCTGAGGAAGCTCACCCCGCGAGTCAGGGCCGGCTCTTTGGGGCTGCCAGCCCCGGCTCTCTGTGGGCCCGGGTTGTGCCTCTCCAGGAGAATACTTCCCCTCTCTGAGACACGAGCTGCCCTCGCCCTCCTGCCTTTTCCCCTGGGTGCATTCACTTTCTCCACTTCCATCCCTTTTCCAGAAGCCTCCATGGACACTCACCACCACCACCTGCTGATGGCCTCCCAGGAGGGGAATTGGGAAATGGGGCCTAGGATGGCCAGAGAGTAACTAAGCTCACTATTTAAAACAGTCTGGATGTCAGGGGTTTTCTAAAACGAAGTAAAAAAAATAAACACATAACATCTGGAGGGGACGAGACTAGAGGCAGGGAGATGGAGGAAGCAGGTACAACGGTGTAAAGAAAACAATGCCGAGGCCTGCGCGGGGCAATGGAGCCACCTCCCCCAGGAAGCCCTCCATGATCTGCTGGCCTTGCCGAGTGCCCTCCTCAGAGCTCCAGAAGCTGGAATGTGTGGCTCCTCCCAGCACTTCCGGGTATTGTCACTTATCTCTTCTGACTCTCCAGCCGGCCTCCCTCGCTCTGCCAGCAGGCAGCCCACACCCTCGCCGGAAGCTGTGCCCTTCTCACCGCTTGTGGATCTTCTCCTCCAGGTTCTCTGCACAGAAGGCTTTGACTTCATAGTCCACACCACAGGCCTGTAGGGGAGGGGTCACTGACCACAGGGCCTTGGAGCGTGCAGGGTCCCAAGAGCATGGCCAGCCACCCTCTCATTTTCCAAAAGAGGGTGCTGGAATGGAAGCTCCCACAGCCCCACACCCCTCGGTCTGACTCGAGAGCCCTGTGCTCAGCCTCAGGGCTGTGCTGCCTCCTCCTGTGGCTGCCATCTGACCATCTCACAGAGCTGTTCCCCAGCCCACCCCACCCCCAATACTAGTACAGGGCATCCCCAAGCACCCTCACTGGGCTCTGTCTGCAGGCTCCTGCCTTGCCTGGTGGCCATCCTCACCAGGGCAGCCTCCCAGACATACAACAGACGCCTCAGCAGCCCGGTGTGGGAGCACCTCCTGGCTGCAGGCCGGGCACTGGGTGCCTTGCTTCGGCGTCTCCCTCCACCCTCTCCACCACACGAGGAGGCACATCCTGTTATCTCCCTTTTGCAGACGAGGAAACGGGTTAGAGATCTGGGGCCTGGGACACTTGTGGTGTCACCTCCCTCTCAGAGAGATGCTCCCTCGGGGGTGGCCCACCTTCCCTGTGTCTTCAGGCCCCGGCTGCAACGTCACCGAGCACGGGAGGTTCGGAGGGATCTGTTAAGAGGACATTGGACAAAATCAGCCTCCCGTCACATTCCCCACTTCCCTCTCCATGCGCCCCACCCCACACACATGCATCAGGCCAGGGACCCCTACGGACAGTCATCTCTTCCACTCGACCAGGGGCTCCAGAGGACAGACCGTGTCTCCCCCATCAGACCTCCCCACGCCACACCCCAATGCCCCTCCCGTAAAGCCAAGGACTTCAGTGTTTGGTTTGTATTAAAGGGTTCGGCCCAGCCCTGTCTTCACAGAACAACAGAAGACTTTTCCGTGATGTGTACTTGTGGTGAGCAGAATAATGGCCCTGAAGACGTCCACATCCTAATCCCCCAAACCTGAGACTGTGTTACCTTCCGTGGCAAAAGGGCCTTTAAGGACGTGGTTACGTTAAGATCTGGGGCCAGAGTCCTTAGTGGTGAAAGCAGGAAGCAGAGGAGTCAGTCAGCACCAGCGATCGGATGTGAGACTGACTCCACATGGGGGGTCGGGGGAGGCTACCAGCCAAGGAATGTGAGCGGGCTCTAGAAGCTGGGAAAGGCAAGGACACAGACCCTGCAGGCCCAGAGCCTCCAGAAAGCGTGCAGCCCTGCTGACACCCTGATTTGAGCCTGGGGTGGCCCGTGTTTCCCTTCTGCCCTCCAGAAGTTTAAGGGAGTAATCGGTGAGTTTCACTGCCCCCGGGTTTGTGGTGTTTTGTTACCGCGGCCACAGGGAACCCATACACACATGATGGAGAGGATGACCTGCACCCTCTCCCCTTCTCTAACCCTCCAAGAAAGCAAGGTGATGCCACTCCCCTGCAGGAGCAGAGTCTGAGAAACGGGACTTTTAAACACCCAGAATCTTGGAGTCCCAAACGGAAAGATGGCAGAGCCAGGAAATCCACTACTTGCCATCCCTCGTTGGTGAGCTGGGCAAGTGGGCAGCCAGCCTGAGGGAGGAGACAGCCTCGTAGGACCCAGGGGTGAGCAAGGGCTCCTTCCTTCTCTGCAGTCCCCTATCCCTCCTCACCTCCCCCCCCCCCCAGTTCCCCCAAGACCTGGAACCAGGAGGTTCTGGGGAGTGGCTTGGAGGTAGGGTGACGCCCCCGGCAGAAATGAGACATGACAGTGCACCAGGTCCCAACCCACCCTGGGAAACTACTGACGTGGAGCTGCTGCCCCAGCTGCCCCCCAGCCCACCCTCGCACCGCCCAGAGGGCTCCCTATAGGTGATGCTTCGGAACAGGGCCCCAGGGGCTGGCAGTCCCTGACCTCAAAGGTGAACGGGTAGGCGTGCTCGCCCAGCTTCTTGATGAGGCGCTCCTGCAGCCGGGTCAGGGGCTTCTTGTCCTCGGGGGCCGGCGGGAAGGACTGCACGTTGGCCACAAACAGGTCCTTGCGAAAGGTCAGGCCCAGGACATCCAGGTCCTCCCGGCCGTAGCGGAAGGCGCAGGTCAGTGTCACGAAGACTGTGGGAGCAGGGGGCGCTGAGGCTGCGGCCGGGAGGGCAGCCAACAGGCCCCTACGGTGGGGGCTGTTGCCCTGAGATGGAGACAACTGGAGGCCACAGGTCTGCCCCCAAGTTCCCGTGGGGAGGGCCGCACTGCCTTTGCGACAGGGGCTTTGGGCACCTGGAGGAGGTGGGGGCCGATGGCTGAATCGGTTCTGTCCTCCACCCCGACCCGACGCCAGCCCAGGGCGTGTGATGGGCAGAGGTGGGGAGGGCAGAGGAGGGGGAACAAGTGGGGGTGGTATCCAGAAGGCCTGGGGTCTCCTGTCTTCCTGCTCACCTTGGACACCCCCTTCACCTCCCTAGCACTCAGCTTGCTCTTCTGTGAAATGAGTCTAACGGCTGCCCTGTTGGCAACCCCATCCTTGCAATCCTCCTGGTGTATTGATGTGAAAGTGCTCAGGGTTCTCCCAAGTGGGCATGGGGCAGGGCACCTGCTCTGATGTGCAGTCAAGGGAAGGACGGGGGTGGGTGGGTAGGAGGGCGGGGAGAGGCAGTATCATTGGCTGCTGTCCTGCCTGGGAGTCAGGGAGGCCTTGAGTGGAGGCTGGGGGCTGGGGGAGAGGAGGCTCTGCACAGGCTGGGGGGCGGGGCCCTCACCTCTGCGCTCCTTGAGGTACTCAGGATCCACCAGGACCACTCCATCTGGAGGAAGGACAGCGAGGTGAGCAGGCCCTCCCAGTTTGACCTCTCCAACTCCTAAGCCCCCAACACCACGCCAAGCCCAAGCCCAAACCCAACCATCAGTCTGTCCAAAAGCAGCACGAGAGAAATGGGGACGCCAGCGCCCAGGGGTGGCACCACCCTCCCACCTCCCGCCCCGGGCTGGCCCCGCAGACCCCGCTGGGGGCTTCTGGCAGTTAGCCTCTCCACTTCTTCATCGGCTATAACCACCTGGCCCGGAGCCCTATCCTAGGGGTCCCTGGGAATTTAGAAGCTGTGGGCTGTAGGAAGGCCGTAGGGTACGTCTTCCCTGTATTCTGAGCCCCGCCCTCCGCAGGCTCTGGGCAGCCCCGTGGTCAAACCCACGGCTGCCTCGGCTGGGAAGCGTGGATATTCTCACGGAGCAGCCAAATGAGGCAAAAATGGCCTCCTGTTCATTCCGGTCAGGCTTTGCCATGAAGCGAATCCTGCATCAGTCTGATGAACAGTTTGGATTCTGGGGTCTGGGATTTGCTTCTTGGGTCTGGGATTTGCAGGTGAGACTTGTGATGCTGTTGCACCTGCCCCCTGGGGCTCCTGTAGGATCTGATGCGTCAATACTCAGAAAGCACTGACCGGTGCCTGATGGGTGACACCGCGGAGGGTGTCCCAAGGCCTGGCCTTGCGAGTGTGGAGCTCAGCCGGACACAAAGGACATCATCTCTGCCCAGAACCCCCCGGAGGCCAGGACACTGGTTCAGGGCCACCCCCTTGCCTCACATTCCCGAGCCATCTCTGGCCGAACTCGACCCAGCCATATGCACTGAACAAGCAAAAGTCTCGTTCTGCCCAACCCTAACCTGCCCACCCCCACCCCCACCTCACACTGCCCCCACAGCGGGCCTCTCAGGGACTCTGAGAATGAGTGCCCACATCTGGAAGGCCTAGAGGGCCTAGGTCCTATCCCAGTGCTGGGCAGGTCCAAGGGACAGCTGGCCCGGAAGTGGCCCCCTGCCTGCCCTGCATCTTCCCTCCTTTTACTGGGGGCGTTCCTAGGTGCCAGGGCATCAGGGCCTCAGTGACCATCAGTGCAGAGGGCATCCCAGTGAGGGCACTCCATCCAGCCAGGCGTCAGGGAAGCCTCTCTGGGGGCAAAAGCTGTAACCAGGTCTTAAAGGGCAAGTAAGGGTCAGCAAGAGATGACCAAGGGGCACTGCAAGGCAGTTCTCTGGGACCCCAGGGCCCGGCCCGGGGCCTGCATGAAGCCGGTGCCCTCTCGAACGCTTGCTACTCAGCTCTCAGGGTCCCGGCATGCTGCGCAGTTGGTCCCTCCTGCCGCCGCCCCTCCCCCAGGCTCTGTGCCGCCTCGGCTGCCCTCCCTCGCTGGCCACTGGGCTGGAGGCTGCGCCCTGAAGCAGGCCACAGGTGAACACTGGGGTGCTTGCCCGCGGCTCCAAGGGACCAGTTCAGGAAGGAGATGCAGGTGCAGAGGGGACACTGAGCTTCACAGGACACTAAGCTGTGTCCCCAGTCAGGGTAGGGAAGACGAGCAGGGGCATCCTGCTCTGGGCAGGAAGGGGGCGGCCTGGACCGAGCTGCCCGCTCTGCAGCCTTGAGGCTCTGCTCACACCCCTTCCGACCCAGGGACCCCCAGGTCTCCCGTCCCAACGTCACAGCGTCTTCCTCTCAGAGAGCTGAAGCCTGCTCTGTGCTCCGCTCGCGTCTGGGCTCCGTCACCACAGTCAGCTCGCTCCGGCCCTCCTGGCCCAGGACAGCCTCCAGGGATGTGAAGACGGAAGCCTCAGCCTCCGAATTTCCCCCAAACAACACATCCCAGTTCCTTCACCTGGACTTGGCCTCACACACTTTCCAGTGCCCCTCCTTCCAGCCTGTTGCCTCCACCTGCCTCGCGTTTGCTCATGCTTTTCTTCTAAAACATCATTTACCCTCTCTGGGCCCCACTGTCCCCATATGTACAATAGGAGTGATTTGGGGCCTCGCTCCCCCCAACAGTTATGGGAAGGCAATGAGGTGGAAGTGATGGCTCTTAGAATCCTGACCAGGGGTCGCTGCGCCTTCCCAGGGGATGGATGCTCAGCAATATCTAAAAGCACTTTCTGTCATCCTGGGCTGGGGTGCTCCTGGGGGGTAATGGGGAGCACCCAGGGATAGTGCTAAATATCCCACAATGCACCGGGCAACCTCAGCAACAGAATATCAGCCAACCTAAAATGTCAGAGTGCAAAGGATGGGAAACCCTGAACCAGAATAAGACTCTGGAAGGCATCTCGGGGTCTGTCGGTGAGAACAGTCTCCATTTCAGAAACCCCACAGTCAGCGGTTCTCAAGCTGTGGGTCTTGACCCCTTTGGGGGCCCAACGACCCTTTCACAGAGGTCGCCTAAGACCATCCTGCATATCAGATATTTACATGACGATTCATCACAGTAGCAACATTACAGTGATGAAGTAGCAACGAAAATAATCTTATGGTTGAGGGCCACCACATGAGGCACTGTACTGAAGGTCGCAGCGTTAGGAAGGTTGAGACCCACTGCCCATGGTTTCCCCTCCGTCTCCCAGCCCTCGCCACCAGGAGGCAGCAGAGCAAAGGTTCTGTAGAACCAGCCTGTAGGGTTCGAGCCCAGGATCCTTGACCTCCAAGCTCTGTGACCTGGAGCCAGTCACTTAACCTCTCTGGGCCTTGTCCCCTTGTCTGTAAAGCAGGGATAATAACAGGGAGCTACCCCTGGTGTCTGGCAGAAGCCTTGCAGGAAGGGGTGGCTGCTGTCCTCCTCGTCCTCATCCGGCGCTATTATCACCACGAGGCCCTCGGCTAAGAGGCAAGCAGCTGCTCAGTAAGTGCTTTCCCACGGATGCAGGACGCTTCTCACACCCCATTCTTGGCACCAGAGGTCTGAGGGCTGCTATTGGGCTGCCTGAACACACACTTCTTTGGAAGGGGTCTGGCCACACCCACTTCCCCCACTGCCTTCCTCCCTGGCCTCCAGGGACTCACCCACAGGGTCCACGAGGTCCACGTGGTCCACAAAGTCTCGCTTCCCCAGGTAGACGGTGAGCTGGGGAGGAGAGGCGCAAGGTTATGTGAGCAGCTGTGGGTCCCAGAACACACTCCTGAAAAGCCCCTGGCCCTGGCCCTGGCCCTGGGGAAGACCTGGGGAGCTGCCCTTGAAATGCCTGGACCCACCCCTGACCCGCACTGACTCCTGATAGACCCCAAGACTAAGACTAACGAACCCTGGTGCAGCTCTGAAAGCACCTATTCATCCCAAACTCCTACGAAGAAGTGGCTGCTGTTTCCATTTTACAGATGAGGGCACTGAGCTCTGGAGAGATCTCGCCCACCCCACTGAGGGTGGAGCCACTGCAGCGGCAGAGGCCTGCTGGGCGGGAGACCTGGGCTCATCTCGGAGGCCAGGGAAACCCGGAGCGGGGATGAACCCGGAGCTCCGCACGGATCTGGCAGAAACACACCCATGCAAGGTGTGGGAGCAGCGAGGAATCCGCAGCTGGTGCCACTCAGCAGCCATCCTTCAGGAAAGACCCCGAGCGGGAATCCAGAGGGCCATCCTAGACCCTTTCTGCTCCTCCACACCCTTAAATCCTCACAGTGCACCCCTCCTCTCTGTCCCGAGGAGGGCCACTCCTGCCTGGACTGTGCTCCAGCTGCTCCGCGGACTGCTGCCTGCAGCCTCACACCCCTTCCTCAGCCATCCTGGCCCTCCTAAAATGCTAATCTAATGATGCTATTACCATCTGAAAACCCTTCATGGCTCCTCAGTGCCCAGAGGTAAGATGACAAATGGGTTTCATCCAAATGCCAACTCTGATCGATTGGTAGGAGCGCCTGGGGCCCTGGGCTGAGGCGGAATCTAGGATGGAATCCTGGCTCAGCAGGAAAGGTGACTGGTGGTGTCTGCTGTGCTAGCACATGAGGTGCCATTCGCCAGCCCAGGCAGAGTCCCAGCCACTAAGCCTGCCCCAGACTCCCCAGGACCCAGCCCTGCAGCCTCTGAGACCTCAGCTGCTGCTCCTTGGCCTCCTTCTGGGCACTCAGATGCAACCGCCACGGTCCCCCCACACGCCCTATGATGTATGTGGGTGCCAGATGCTCTTTGCACCCTGCCTTGCCTGGAAACACACTTCCTGGGGGCAGTCGGCCTTGACCGCGGGGCTGGGTCCTGCAGCCCTGGACGGCCCTTTAGCTCCTATCTGCCACTTTAAATGGAAATGATCACTTGTCACCCCATCTGGCTGTGGGAGGCTCGGGCTGTGCCTTATTTATCTCCATATACCCTCCCCAGTCCCCACCCACTCGCTGGGACCTGACATGAATGATGTCAGTAATATCTGTTTGCTGAACTGAGAGGAAAGCAGGACAGAGCCGGGCCTGTGAGAAGAAAGGAAGCAGGGCAGGCGCGGGAGCTGCCCCTGTGAACTGAGATGACACCCCGGTTTAGCAGAGGCCCCAGGGCCTCTCACACCCGGGGAAGCAGTGCCCTGAGGCCCCCCTGAGGCCCTGGGGCGTACTCCAGTGACTGCACTCACGCTCAAGTCTCTCTGTGGTTGGCTGCGTCTCCCCACCCCAGAGCAGGGGCCCCTTAAAGTCCAGGGGAGTCGTACCACCCAACTCCAGACAGAAAGACTCCCGAGGAGACCCCTCCCCTGTGGTGAAGGCTCCTAAGGGCCTCTGGGGAGGGTGTGCGGGGTCCTGTGTGGTCAGTGTGGACATGCCCAAGACAGGGTACGAGTCGGGGTCAGGGAGGAGCTGGGGTGCAGCCGTTGCAGACTCACCTTTCCATTGGGGCTCGCCTTCTTGAACACCCTGTGGAGAGAAAGAGGGTTAGCATGGCCCACGCCCGGGAGGGCTCCTGCAGGAGCGAGGACAGGGGCCTGGAGCGGTTTCCAGGCCCCGTCTAAGCCTCGAGAGCCAGATGCAGTGCCCAACAGTCAGGTCTCACCGCCTGCGCCGCTACCCGCACCCAGGCCCCTGCTATTGCCATGACACTTCTCCTGGGCTCTGGCCAGGGCCCCTCAGTCTGTTCTTCAACCAGCAGGTGTAAGTCAGACCAAGCCGCTTACCCGCTCCAACTCCGCCCAGTTCACGCGGAGGACAAGTCTTGTCTGAGAGCCGGCCCTGCCTCCTTCACCTCCCACTCTTCTCCCCACGCCTCCAGCCACAGGGCCTCCTTGCTGTTCCTCCAACTCCCCAGGGTGGCTCCTGCCTCAGGGCCTTTGCTCTAGCAGTCCCCTCCCCTGGGGCACTCTTCCCCCGCCGCCCCAGATCTGCTGGCCCAGCCTTAAGTGCCAGCTCTTCACCCTGTGCCCACCACACTCCCGTCCTCTCTCACTCTGCTTTTCCTTCCTCCACAGCGCTCACTTCAACCTACCCCAGACCTGCTCATGACATGTATGCCTGTCTACTCTGCGACCGCGTCAGCGCCACCAGGGCTGGCATCTCTGTCTCTCTGCTTCACTGATGTGTCCCAAGTGCCAGGAAGAGGGCACCCGGTTGGTGTTGAATAAATGTGTTAATAAATGGCAGGTAGCAAGGACCCAGTAAGTAGTAGTTGAGTGGGTGAGTGAATGAACTCGTGAAGGAATTAGCTGAGAAACTGAGGCCCAGGGAAGGGAAGGGATATAGCCATGGCCACACGGCAGAGCACTGGGTATAGTCAGGCAGAGGCCTAGTCTCGGATTCTGCCAAGTGCTCACTCTGCCTTCCGAAGCACACTGCAGCCTGCAGCAGCTCCCCTCCCTCTGCCCTGCAGCTGAGTGTGGGAGCCTGAGACCCCCTCACTATCCCCCATCATTGAGCCCCAGGAATGCTCAGAGTAATGGTGGGAGAGAGAGAAGAAAAGTGAAAGAGAGAGACAGAGACCCAAGGGATAAGAGGCCATGTTGGAGGAGGGAGAGCGCAGGAGAGAGACATGGCCTGGCAGGTGTGAAAAGAAAAGATGGAGTTAGAGCCCCAGCCGGTTTGGCTCAGTGGATAGAGCGTCAGCCTATTGACTGAGGGGTCCCAGGTTCGATTCCAGTCAAGGGCACATACCTCAGCTGCAACCTCGGGCCCTGGCCCTGGCCCATGCAGGAGGCAACCAATCGATGTGTCTCTTTCACATCAATATGTCTCTCTCCCTCCCCATCTCCCTTGCACTGTTTATAAAAGTCAGTGGAAATTATCCTTGGATGAGGATTTTTTTAAAAAGGATAGAATTAGAAATTAAAAAACAAACAAAAAACAGGAAGAGGGAGAGAGAAAGACGGAGCAGACTCAGGGCAATGGAGCAGGCCTGCAGGCGGGCAAGAGGGATCACACAGGCCGAATCATCCCCAAAAAGGGGAGTGGAAGGGGGCTCTGTGTTGCCTCCATAGCCCTGCCCCCCACACCTACCCCTTATCCTGGGGCTCAAGGGACCACAGATGAGTCTGAGCTTGGCTTTGAAGGAAGGGCCTGGCACATTCCTCCCCCACCTCCCCTAGGAGTGCTGAGCTTCTCTCCTCCTCATAAATATTTATCAGTATTTGGAGTGTGAAGAGGCCATAGTCAGCTGAAGGGTAATAACTGCTAAAGTGATAAAAAAGAAAAAGAAATTCATATCACATGGTTTGCATTAGCAGCTCCCAAGTTGGGCTGGACCTGCAGAGGGGACCAGAGATCCCTTAGCGGGACCGTGACATCCTGGGCACAGAAGGAGGCTGAGGGCCAGGCTGAGATAATAAAAAAAGGGAGGAAGGGCGTTAGGAAGGGACTCACATTTGCCAAGTGCCTAGTTAATTGTTTCTCCTAACAGCGCTGTAAAATGAGCATTATCATCTCTATTTTATAGATAATAAACAAGGGGTTCAGAGAGATGCAGTAACTTGCCCAGGAACACACTGCAAGCCAGGGGCTACGTCAGGATGCAGACCCAATTCTGCCTGTCTGCCTCTAGAAGCTGGGTACTTCCTATCAACACGGCTGCTTCCCACAGCAGGTGCTTTTATCCAGATCAGCAGCAGAAAAGAGGGGAAATGAGGGAAAGAGAGAGAGAGGAAGACATGGAAGGGCCAGAAGGTGAGGGGGAGAATGAGGGTGAGGAGAGGCAGGACGCACGGCCAGTGGCGGGGAATGCTGGGTCACTGACTCAGTCAGCCCCTAAGGCCACCTCCGCAGGGAGCTGGGCTGCTGATGGTTTCCTCCAACAACAACAGCAGCTGTCCGTGACCTGAGAGCATGTTGTGGGCTAGTCACGTCTCCGAGTATTCTTCCAAAAACCCTGCTTCAACAGTCCCATTTCCGAGATGGAAAAACTGAGGGTCAGACAGGCGAACTGTGGCTATGCTTCCACCCTGTCACACAACCAAACCCTCCCTGAAGCAACTCCACCAGCTTCCTGACCCCAGTGCTGTCAGAAACGGGCCCCTGTGAGGGTGCTTCCAGGTCACGGGACCCCCCCATGTGTGCAGCACCACACAGAAGGCTTCTGCCTGTCCACTTTGAAAAGCAAACACAAACGCACAAGACTGTGGTCCAAGCCAAACTTCCAGACCGTGGAAAGGCTGGGTCTAGTTGACCCACCCCCAACGCCCACCCCAAGTCCCATCCATGCCCCACAAGCCAGTTCTCAGAGTCAAAGCCAGGTCCCGCACAGAAAACACCGGGGGTGCTCTAGCTGACTAAGGCTCACTGGAGACAAGGAACAGAAACCCACCGAGGTGGCTCTGGAAAAGGAGGAGGGGGTATGAAAAGGAGTCAAAAAATCTCACGGGAAGAATGCGCAGGCAGGATGCACTGGTGCTGGAGCCGGGATCAGGGAAGCCATCAGCCGCTCAGACGGTTGCTCTCTCTCTCCACCTCTCCCTCTGGGGCTGCATGTTCTCCTGGCTGCTCTGCTCTCTGTGCGGCTGCTCCATTGTCTCTGTGGACCAACTCTCTCTGCTTACTCGGGGCTTTTCTGCTCTTCCATCATCTTGGCTTGCATCTGGCTCTCACTCTGACCCTCTTCCTACTCTGCCTCTCACTCACTTCCCACTGTTAACTGCTGAATGGCCCAATTCTGATTCCCAGGAGAGACACTTCATTGGCCAACTTTGGTCAGGTGTCCCATGCCCAGGCCAATTAGCCCTGCCTAGGGTGTGCCATACGGTCCATGAGACGTGGGCAGGAGAAAGTCGCTAGAGCGATGTTTTTCAAACCAAGGATCACAACCCATTAGATGATAATGAAATCAACTTAAAGAACTGCCACCGGCACTTTGCTATTGTTGGTTTCATGGAATAGAACCTATAAGCATGAGGTACAGGTAGCAAGGGTATAGTAGATATCACTATATTTACCAATACTCCATCCCCCTCCAAATCCAGGCAAATTCCTGCAGTCCTATGAAGTCAGGCATGCCCGTGTGGCTTTCTCTAGCTAAAGAAACAGGAGGAGAAGTGTCACATCTCATTCCGAGGCAGAGCATTAAGGGCTGGTGCATGTCCACTGTATTCGTTTTTCTTGGAGGCAGGTCACCTCTCCATGAATCAGGATGTTGGCTTCTCCAGATAACCCCATTGCCCACCTGTTGATCAGCTTTACACTAATATTCTGCTGCTGTTCTGTGAACCACCAGTCCTCCCAGTGTTCATTTGTGCCTGTAGGAAGAGACCTGCACCACAAGGGACCCAGAACGAAGTACCTTCCATGGTAGATTACCCAACAACTGAAAGTTTATAATCCTGTGTGCTACAGCCAAACAATGGAATGATACATTGCACTGAAATTGTGCTTGCATCTTTCATAACACAGGGAAATGCCTATGATAGAATATTAAGCCTACTAAATCAGGATTCAAGATAATACATTTGTCATGAGCTCAATTTGTACTCAATAAATACAAAAAAAAAAAAAAAAAAGATAAGATGGCAACACTCCTCAAATTGATCTACGGAGTTAATGCAATCCCTATCAAAATCCCCCCTGGCTTTTCTGCAGAAAGTGACAGGCTGAGCCTCAAATTCTTATGGAAAAACAAATGACCCAGAATAGCCACACACACAAAAAAAAAGAAAGAAAGAAAGAAAGGAAAATCTTGTAAAAGAAAAATAGAACAAAGTTGGAGGACTCTCACTCCTGAATTCACAATTTACTACAAGGCTATAGTAATCAAGACTTTGTGATACTTCCATAAAGATAGACATAGATCAATGGAACAGAATTGAGAGACCAGAAATAAACCATATATTTATAGTCAATTGATTTTTAACAAGGGAGCCAAGACAAGTCAACGGGGAAAAAACAGTCTCTTCAATAAGTGATGCTGTGACAACTGGATATCCACTGGCAAAAGAATGAAGTTAGAGTCACTAGCTCACACTGTGTATAAAAATGAATTAAAAATGGATCAAAGACCCAATGTAAGAGTTACAACTATAAAATTCTTAGAAGAAAACATGACCATGAATTAGGCAATGATTTCTTAGATCTGACACCAAAATCACAGGCAATTAAAGAAAAATATATAAAATTGACTTCATCAAAATTAAACACTTTTGAGCTCCAAAGGTCACTGTCAAGAAAGTGAAAAGACAACCCACAGAATGAAGAAGATGTTTTCAAATCACGTATCTGATCAGAGTCTAGTATCCAGCATATATAAAGACTTTATTTCCATTCAATAACAAACAAGTAAGTAACCCAATTAGAAATGAACAAGGGATTTGTATAGACATATCTCCAAAGCAGATACACATGTGGCCAAGAAGCACCTGAAATGTTGTTCAACACCATTAGTCATTGAGGAAATGCAAATCAAAGCCACAGTGAGATACTTCATAACCACTAGAATAGCTGTAATTGACAGAAGCTTAGGCCTAGCTGGTTTGGCTCAGTGGGCAGAATGGTGGCCTACGGACTGAAGGGTCCTGGGTTTGATTCCAGTCAAGGACACATGCCTGGGTTGTGCACTGGATTCCCAGTGTGGGGCACACAGGAGGCAGCCAACAAATGATTCTCTCTCATCATTGATGTTTCTTTCTCTCCCTTCTCCCTTCCTCTCTGAAGTCAATAAAAATATATTTTTTTAAAAAGATAATATCGAATGTTGTCAAGGATGTGGAGAAACTGGAACCCTCATATGTTGCTGGTGGTAATGTGATGTGGTGGAGTCACATTAGAAAACAGTTTGGCATTTCCTCTAAAAGTTAAGCATAGAGTTAACCTATGACCCAGCAAATCCATTCCTAGTATATACCCAAGAGAACTAAAAACAGATGTTCACATAAAAATGTGTACATAAATGTTCATAGCAGCATTACCCATAATAGTCATAAAAGATAAAACAAATATCAATTGATGAATGTATTTTTAAATGTGATATATACATACAATCATATTCAGCCACAAAAAGATATGAAGTGCTGATTCATGCAACAACATGGATGGACCTTGAAAATTTTAAGTGAAAGAAGCTCGTCACAAAAGACCATACATTGTTTGATTCCAATTATATTCCAATTTCATACTCCAGTGTATGAAATTCGTACACGGAGAGGGGGTCCCTCAGGCCCGCTTGTGCCCTCTCCAATCTGGGATCCCTCTTGCAATCCAGAACCACTGGCTCCTAACTGCTCACCTGCCTGCCTGCCTGATCCCCCTAACTGTTCTCCCCTGCCAGCCTGATTGCCCTAACTGCCTATCTGCACTCTCCTCCTGGCCTGATCCCCTAACTGCCTAAATGCTCTCCCCTCCTGGCCTGACCTCCCTAATTGCCTAACTGCTCTCCCCTCCTGGCCTGATCTCCTAACTGCCTAACTGCCATCTTCCCCCTTCTCCACGGTACTGGCTTTCTCCCTTCTGCCTTCTCCTGTGACACCTTCTTCCACGGCCTTCGCAAGGGGACCATGGCGCTGACCCGGTCCTCACAGCTGCATGACTGCAGGCCCTTGGCCCTTGAAACCGCTGTGGCTTTGTCTGGAAGGATGTCTGGAAGACATCTGGTCTAATTAGCGTATTACCCTTTTATTAGTATAGATGTCCAGAATAGGAAAGTATCATAGAGACAAAACATAGATTAGTGCTTGCCAGGGGCTGGTGTGAGGGGGAAATGAGAAGTGACTGCTAAAGGAGAGGAGTTCCTCTCTGGGGTGATGAAAATGTTCTGGATTAAACAGTGGTGATGACTGTACAACCTTGTGAACAAGCTAAAACTGTGACTGTTATGGTATTTTGCACTAAAACTGTGATTATTATGGTATGTAAATTATACCTCAATTTTATTTTGTTTTTAATATATTTTTATCGATTTCAGAGAGGAAGAGAGAGAAACATCAATGACGAGAGAATCATTGATCTCTATTGGGGATCCAGTGCACAACCTGGGCATGTGCCCTTGACAGATTCGAACCCAAGACTCCTCAGTCCACAGGCTGATACTCTATCCACTGAGCAAAACCAGCCAGGGCATATCTCAATTTCAAAAATAAAACTGAAAACAATCCCCCCCGCCCGCCAAAAAAAATGAGTGAAAGGAAAGAGCATATGCATAATATTAATAAAGGTTGAGACTCCCTCCATTCATCCACCTACTTCTTTATATCTCTTATTTTCCCACTTGGTACAATAAACATAAATTACTTTATAAAGTTGCCAGGGCTTCCCTAACAAGATAGATCTCCAGTGTTGGAGAAAAGAGAGTCTGGAAAAAATATTGTAAGGGAAGTAGAGACATATGGACCCTATGACTCTGAATCCTTTAAAGTTAGACTCTCTGTTCTGCAATTTTACAACCCAGAGTCCACATCTCTCTGATCCCTCCCCCGGCCAGCACTGCCAGTGATTAGAACTCCTATGCTGTGTCGTCTGCTCAGCTATCTCCTTTTCCAGGCAGCCTTCCCTGACTCCCCTCAAGACTGGGTTAGACCCCCCAACTCCCACACCCAGGGTGCCCTCAGGTCACAGCATTTCCCACACTCTGTAATGGACCGTTTACTCACCCTTTGCTTCACTTATATCACTTCAATGAGAATAGAGATTTTATTTGCGTTATTGACTCTGGCCCCCGGGGTATAGCACAGTGCCTGGGGCACATGAGGTACTCTGTACATAAATACAGGTTGAATGTTGTTGAATGAATGTTCTGAGAGAGAATCAGTCAAAAGTGAGCATGGATGAAGTTTAAAGAGACGGTGGTTGGTAATGATCCTTTTCTCTAGGTGAGTGGACTCCAGGGAGCTCATCTGTCTAGGTTCCCACTGGTTCTCAGGCCCCATAACTTCCCCCCACCGCTGCCTCTGACAGCCACCATGGGGAGATGCAGGGGGCCTTCACTCTCAGGTACCGCCGCCCTACATTCTGACCCATTTCCCTGGGTGTGGGAACAGCCGTCAGCGAGCAGGAAGGCGTGAGGAGCGGTGGCTGTGGCAGCAAAGAGGTTTCTAGGGCCCTTATCACACTCTCCCTGGTAGCAGAGTTATTTGTGGACGGGCTTGTCTATTCCGCCAGAACCCAACAGCCCGCCTATTTCAGAACACTGCCTGCTTGTTTACCCACCATTAGTGCACCTGCTTCTCAGGGCAGCCCAAGAGCGGGAGGAAGCAGGAAGGCAGGGAACGTCACCCCCATTTCACAGGTTTGTGGAGCCTGGGAGTCACAGTGCAGCCTGCTGCATTTCCCACATGGAGAGACCAATACCCAAGGGAGGAAGGAGTCTTGCTCTGGGGCCAGGAAACTCAGGCTCAGAGACTCGCTTGTGTGCTCAGAGCCACAGGCATGGAGGTGAGCCCCAGGCTTCTGGTGCTCCTGTCAGCCCTAGCTCACAATCTCTCTCGGGGCTCCCTTGGGCCTCTGCAGGCTCACAGAGCACACCGTGGTGTCTGGCATGATGGGGGAGGAGGGGGGAGGGTCTGGCCAAACAAGCTTCCAGCCCCTGGCTTCTAGACAGAGAGCAATTCCTCCAGCCTCCTGCTGCCTTCACCGCTTTAATCTTCTACCCGTGATCCACATTTGTGGAGATGTTCAGGGGGTGCAGAGTGAGGAAGGAGGGGAGCCAGCAGGTGGCCATGACAAAGGGGAGAGTTTCTTAAAGGAGCATAACCTGTTTTCTGGTAGCCCAAGAAACTGGAGATCTGAAAGTCAAAGGCTAACGAAAGTTTCACCGCGTGGGCTGGCAGCTGGAGGCTCTCCAGCCTCCTCTGGGGTGAGGGGCAGGAAGGGGAGGCTGCTGGCAGAGGAAAGAGTGTGGCGCTGGAGCAAGGAGACTCTGCCCGAGTCCTGTGTGACCTCGGGTGAGTTTAGCACCCTCTCTGAGGAATACTTTCCCTGGTCTGGAAAACGGGGTGATATCTACCCCATAGGTTGAAGGTATTTATAAAGAATCAGTACAAAAAAAAAAAAGACTTGGTACCTAGAAGGGAATTGATAAGGAGAAGCTGACATCTGTGGTGCCATAATCGTTACTGTTATTATCACCATTCCTTTGGCCATCACGATGACCTCCCCTCCAGGGCCCAGGGGAGAGTTCCTGCCAGATGTCCCTCAGGTATGAAGGCCTTGGGGTTGGAGGAGGTGGTGATGTTGGCCCTGCTGGAGACAGGGTTTTTTTGTGGGATTTTTTTTCAGTTGCCTGTCTCCCTCCCAATCTCAGATGAAAAACAACAGTTTAGGACTGAACTACACTCCAGTTTGGTCCCTCACATTCCAGAAATCTCAGGGACAAACCTGCTATTCTGTCTTTCTGCACTAACCTTTCCATTAACTCCCCCTTGGGCAAGCCTTTCCATCCTTCCTTCCCCATGTCACCTCATCCAAGAAGCTTGCCCTGCTTGCTTCAGCTTAAAGTGTCCTTGCCCTGACTCCTCTTATCGGGGGGGCTCTGCTTGCTCCCTCCCCCCACACCTCCTTCCCTTCTTTCCTCTTCCTTTCCATCTTTCATTCTTCCCTCCTTTCTTTTCCTCCTTTTATGTTTCCCATCTCTGGCCTTGACACTGTTCTTACCTGCACTCTGAAGTAGGGAGACAGGTGCCCCACAAATAAATGAACCATCCCTCAAAAGCAGAGCGGCAGGGTGCAATGAGATTATGTATATCTGCTCAGCTCAGCTCCAGGCCACTGACACAGCTGTGCCACCCCCTCCCTCTCCTCTATCCTGCTCTGCATCCCCGCAGCTTCCACACGGGGCCATCCATCAGAGGACGGCCTTGGAACTGAAACCCTGACACACTCTGGAGAGCAGAAACCCTCTTCCTTCAGGCATTCATTTTCCTTGGTACACAGTTGGTGCTTAGTAAATATTTTGAATAAATAAGTAAGCAAGGGCCAAACTCTGAGCCCACAACTCAGAAAAATAGAACCTAGGCCAAGTAGCCAATCCAAAGCGGGCACAGCCTTGCCATCAGGATGAGACACAGGTGGACGGATGGATGTGTAGGGCCTCAGCAGTAGCCTGTTAGATACAAGGTGGCCCCAGACACACACGGTCCATGATTTCCCCAATAGGAAGGTTGCATTCAAAGTTGTATTTGTTTTGTTTGCCAATTTGAACACATAACTTTTAGGAATATAGAATTATGCTATATAATAAAAGGCTAACATGCAAATCAACCAAATAATGGAATGACCAATCACTATGACGCACTGACCACAAGAGGGCAGATGCTCAATGCAGGAGCTGCCCCCTAGTGGTCAGTGCACTCCCACAGGGGGAGTGCTGCTCAGCCAGAAGCTGGGCTCACAGCTGGTGAGTGCAGGGGTGGTGCTAAGGATTCTGGGAGAGGGCCTAAGCCATCAGTCAGACATCCCCCAAGGGCTCCCAAACTGCAAGAGGGCACGGGTCGGGCTGAGGGACCCCCGAGTGCACGAATTTCATGTATCAGGCCTCTAGTATACTATATTAAAATGAGATATTAATTTAGAAGCATTATATGTTTCCCATTTTCCCATTTCATAAAACATCAGAACAGATCAGTATGGTGGTGCATTTGGGGCTCCACTCATAATCACTGTGGGACCTATGGGGGCTGAGAGCCCTCTGTGGCACAGGGCTCTACAAGGACTGACAGCTGTGGCCTAGGGGGGCAGCTCTTTCTGAAGAAAGAATTTGGGGAGGGAGGAGGGGAATCTATGCCTTACATTTGGCCAGATAAGCTGTTTTCGATGTGCTCATAAGAGTCAACTGTCACATTCTTAGCATTTGGTGAGCTAGTTGTTAATACAGCCCTTGCCCATGGCTCTATACTGGGGCATTGGGCAACTGTGGAGATATTTTGGGTTGTCACAACTTGGGGATGGGTACAAAGGGGCTACTGGCATCTAGTAGAGACCAGGGATGCTGCCTGCACAATATACAGGTTAGCCCTCTCCCCACCCCAACAAAGAATCCCCAATTCAAATGCTAACAGTGCTGATGGTGAGAAATCTTGATCTAAACTCGTAATGAAAAAATTATATTAAAAATAAGGAGTGAAGTCTGAGCAGCAGAGAAGATCAAACTGTAAATTCATGAATAATGGTTCTGATTATATTTCCATTATCAAGGCTAATTGTTTTAAGAGATTTTGCCTTGATTGTAGCAATAATAAACAAAGACTTTATGTTTTAAAAAATAATAAATAAATAAAAACCATGGGAATGCATCACTAATTCATTATTTTTCTAAATTTTGCTATGATGATCTTGATCTGATATACAATGACCTACTATGTCTACTAATCTATATAATGGGGATGCTATCTGATGGTGTCCTACAGTGTACTTCTTTTCAGCTCCATGTTCAATGACATCATGTTAGTACTGTGAAAATTTACACCATAGAAATTGGCAAATACCACAACCCCAGCCCCTTTTTCCTAGAAGGCCAAATTGTTACCAGTGCATCATTGGGTGTAACTCTAAGTAGAGAAGAGAAATTCACAAACCTAGTGGATGTTTCCAGTCCAGACAGACAACTCAGCACCAGCCTGCTCTATGCTGTATGGAACCAGGATCTGAACATGGCCCCATGTACAAACGCTATACATCTCATCCATACACACTCCATGCACACCATACCCACCCCACACATACACACACAGACATGCACCCCACACATACTTACAGAACCACACCCACCACACCTATACACAACATACCACATATCACATACATGACCTCACAAACACATTGTGCACACTTGCCACATACACAGCACACACATACCATATGTAGTTCACACCTCACACTAATGTACACCACACACAGACACTTACACATGCTACATATATACCACACACACACAGACACCACGCACACAAATACTAAGCACACCCCACATACACACCTGCATACCACACCCCACACCATCTCACATACAACCCCACACACCTACACATACACATACCACATAAATGCAGTAGCCCGATAGCCCGCAGAGGATTAACTCAAATAATGAGAAAATAAAAGAATGCCAGCCTGTCTGACCACATTCTTGGATATCCGAGAAACTTTACGTTTACTACCGCCTCTTCTATGGCCCACCCTTCCCCACACACCCCACCAGCCTGCTGAGGGGAAGGCCTCAACATCCCCTAGGAGCACCATCCAGTAACCCCATCTCGGTGCTCAGTCCTCTTGGCCTCTGGAGCCCTAGCTGAGGGCCCCCATTCTGCTAGGTGCCCAGCTGTTCACAGGCTCCACGGCTGAGCCCGTTGGCTGTGGCCCCCAGAGCCTGGCCTCCACCAGTTCCCAGAGCCCTCAACAAGCAGATCTCTGAGAGACTCCACCCACTGGGCCACTTTACCGGATGCTGGCAAGTCCACACCTCCATCTCCAGCCAGACCCTCTCTGACTCCACACCCACCAGCCTTGGGACACCTCTACTCGGATGCCCCCTGACTTCTCAGACAAGTCCCCGACTTCCTGCATGCCCACACCTGTTCCCACCCCACACTCTCCACCACTGACCATCCCAGGGGTCAGCACACAGGAAGCGCTCGGTGCACATCTCAATTATGTCACTCTTTTATAGAGAAAAACCAGCTTCCTTACGAGCCCGATAGGAAGTCTTACCCCATTTTACAGATAACAGCCCTGCGTCTTTGCGAAGTTACGGGACCAGCCCAGGAGCAGTAGCCCCGGCAGGCGGGCAGGCAGGGGCTGTGTGGGATGGAGGGAGGTCCTGGAAGAGCTGGAGCCGGAGCTGGGGCTGCAGGCAGTAGCGGCCAGGCCAGGGCAGACCCTGTAGGAGCGGCTCTCCACAGCCCCAAGTGAGGGGTTAGTTACAAAGAAAAGGAAAAGGCGTTCCTGATATGCGTCCTGTTTCCTCTCCTCCTCTGGGCTTCTCAGGCCTCGGAGGGCGGATGTCTTTGGGCTGGCAGCACTCGGCCTCTGCGTGGACCCACTGAGGGTGAGGGTCTCTGGGGCCCTTCACCCCACAGCAGTCCGGCCTGCATGGAGACAGGGCTCCCTGGAGTGAGCACTTACATCTGCCTTCCCAGCCTGGGAGAGCTCTCCCCTCTATGCCCAGTGGATACTCGGCACAGCTAGACGACTCCTGTCCATCAGACTGTCCCATAAAGGCACCTCCACCGGGAATCTTCCACGTCACCCTTACTTTTGTAGGGGCTCCTCCACAGTCCCTCTTCTTCCCTTCCTCCCTGACCCGCACACTGCTCTGCCCAGCTTTCTGTGGCCATAACCTATAGATAGACCTGGGCTCCCCAAGAAGCGGGGGTGAGGGGGGTGGGGAGGAAGGCAACAGCAAAAGCCATCAAATAGAGCTTCTTTTTTTTTAAGTTATTATTTCGTTATTTATTTTTTGTTAATCCTCAGCTGAGGAAAATTTTTTGTTGATTTTTAGAGAGAGCAAAAGGGAGAGGGGGGAGGGAGAGGGAGAGATAGACACATTGTGGATGAGACACATTGATGGGTTGCCTTCCCCACGTGGCCCAGCTAGGGCCAGTGGTCGAGCCTGCAACCAAGGCACCCTTCAGTCCTCGGGACAATGTTCTATCCACTGAGCCAAACTGGCAAGGGCAGATGGGACTTCTTGAGTTAGAGTTTGAGAGATGAGTCTCCCCATCAGAGGGGGCCTTCCGTAGGATAGAGGTCAGAGCTCCTCTATCAGATAAGGATTTCCTGGAGGGAGGTGGCCATGATTCCTCCATCAGCTAGGAGGCTTCTGAGGATAAAGGTCATGCCTCCTTCCCCAGACAAGGACCATGTCCTGTCCATTATATAGGAAAATTCCAAGGACCAGGAGCCACCTTCCCCCATCAGACAGGAGCTCCTCTCCTGCAGGATAAGACCATGCCTCCTCCATCAGACTAGGAACTCGAAGAAGGACAATTCCCATTTGCTAATCCCCTCAACAGTTCCCTATTAGACTTCTGCTCAGTCTGAGTCACAGCAGTCGCCAACCGTTCAGACCTCACGGGCTACCAGTGGTCCATGGATGAAGACACAGAAGGGCTTCCCCCTGGAGCAGACCAGGGCACAGACTTGCCCATATCATCCCTTGCACAAGGCCCCATGCCAACTTCCCATTCATGCCCTCAGCTAAACGGAAGCTTCCTTGCCATCCTTGAGACAGCCGTGTGTCTGAGCAGGGGCCAGCGGCTGTCTGTCCTGGCCAGGGCCATCAGCTTCTCGAGAGATAGTGAAGTGGGCTACTGGGAGAGCCCTGACAAGAGGATGCCTGGGACAGACGGCGTGCCTAGCTCTAGCCTGGATGTGTCCAAATATGCAGGCTGAATGAGTCTCTGCTCCTGGCTCTGCCACTAACTGGGCAAAACTCTTTCTGAGCCACTAACCCCCATTCTCCAGTCTCCCAACTCTGAACTCCCACTCCAGCTAAAGCGACGAGGGAGGAAAAGCACAGCCCTGCCCAGGTCCCACCTTGAGGACATCACAGGCCCAGGGGGCCGGCCCTGAGCCTGGTCTAAGGTGCCTCTCCCATCTTCTTCCCTACACACGCGCCAGCTCCAGGGAGCTGCTATTAGTTAGCATCGATCCACAAAGTGCTTTGCCTACACATTGTATGAGCTCAGCCTCAGGGGCCGGGAGCAAGCGGTGGACATGAGGAAGCCCAGGCCACTGGGCAGAGCAAGAGAGCAGCTGAGCCCCAAGACTGAGCCCAGTCAAACCAGGACTCCATGAAGGTTAGCTGAATGAGCAGTGCTGGCCCCTTCCTCGTCCACCAATCTGTCGGAAGTGACAGCTTCGGAACCAGCTCCACCTGCTCCAATCTGGACGGTATCGGTACCGTTTAGGAGGTGAGAGGGTCCCTAAAAGAGCAGCATTCCAATGCAAAACATGTGCTCGCCAGTCAACTCAACGTCATCGTTATCCTCCCTTGGAAACTTTTAACTGAGTGGTTTTACTAAAATGTAGAAAACAGAAAACAATTATTTTAAGATTTATTATTTGTCATAGGCAAGGTACTTTATATAATGTGTTTACTATGGAGAAACACAGGGGAAAAAAAGGCACCATTCCCTCGAGGGAGGCTTTAAGGCGCCTCCCAGCTGAGGGTGCCAATCTCACGGATACCTCCTTGCCATCTGCACCCCCAGGATGGGAGCTGCTCCAGGGCAGGGACTGTGCTGGGCACAGAGAAGGTGCCTCATCAAGGCATGAGGGCTGGCGGTTGGGCAGGCCTGACTCTTCGTCAGCCTGCATTTCGGTGTCTGGAGGGCTAAATGAGGCGCTGGCCCGTAGGGCTCTGTAAGTGGCGAAAACGTGAACCACCACAAGAAACAGACGGGCTGGTGGCCTTGGACAGGTCCCTGTCCAGCGTGGCCTTCGCTGGCTCACTGGCTCTCAGTGGGGGTCATGTTAGCCCACAGGGGCCAGGGCAGCTGAGAACAGATAATGGGCATGAGGAGTTCCTGGGAGGCCAGAGTGCTGGGCAGAGACAAAGGTCTGTTGTTAGGACAAGGCTGACTTATCGAGCATTTTTAGGAAATGCATTTCCATTACTTCCAAGAACACACAGACCTGCCGATGAAGTGGCCACAGCGAAGTCAGCCAAGAGCAGCTGACCATGAGGCAGTGAGCAGGGAGGAGCATTCTGGGGCACCTCCAAACCTCTCCCCAAGCCACACCTGGGACTTAGTAATGAACACCCCCAGACCCATCCAAACCCTGACCCTGCCCCTCACACCGGGTCCCTCTCTTTCTCCTGGGAGGCCACACACATGGTGACAGACATGGGAAGAGCAGTTGGGAACGGGTCTGGGCCCCTCTCCTGGCACTTAGTGGTCCTTCACCTCACCTGTTCTCGCCTGGATAGTGGGGTAACACAACCTCCTTCAGGGTATGGAGGGGAATGGACAAGCTGACGTCTGCCTAGGCCTGGCACACAGTCCAAGTTGGATATGTGGTGGGATTAGCGCACTGAGAGGCACCAGAAGCGCCAGGGTGAAGAGGGCTAGCCAGGGCCCCGCCTTCATGTGGCTTAAGGTCTAGTGGGGGAAAGGGCTTAAGCCATCACATGCAAGAACACACACCAGCGCGGGGAGGGGCCTCTGACGCCCATGCCCGTCTCCCAGCATTCGCTTAGCGCTCTCTCGGCATTTACTGGGCCACAGGCGCTGGGACATGGGCCTCCTGGGAGTGCTTCGAGTGTGATGGATGAGATGATGAAATACGTTCCCTGAGGCCTGGGCCGCCCCCCTCAGCTTTCACCCTCATCAGGAAACCTCACGACCAACATTCACCACTTGATGTATTGATTATCAGCAGGACGTCCCAGGCACGGGCACGAGCATCCACATCGCACAAGGGAAGGGCCCTTGTACCTGGACGACCTGGCCGTCAGCTTTCAGCGGGGTCTCTTCTGTGTCAGTCACGGGGGCTCAATTCTAAGGGCTAGACTGCCATGTGGGGACCTAGCCCAGGTCAGACCCCGGGAAGCCAGCTCCCCCTGTGCCTTCACCATCCTGCCTCTGTCCTGCCGCAACTGCAGTGGCCTTGAGAAGCAGAGGGGCCTGTGGTGAAGGCACTGCCCACATATGGTGGATGTGCCACCAACTGCCCTGCACAAGGCACCACCAGAGGGAGTTAAGAGAGGGACAGTAACTCGGGGGCGGGGGAGGGGGAGAGGGGGGGGCTCAGTTATTTCCAGATGAACAGGGGCTGGCTGCTAAGGAAGTTGCAGAGAACTGGGGACATCTGAGCCGAGACTTGAAGGATGCTTAAGAGCTGGCCAGGTTGTCAAGGTGTGGAAGAGACAACATTAAAGTGACACACATATGCACAGAATTACACAGCCTTATGCAGCAGAGCAGCAGAGTGTATGTTTCGAAATCACTATCTCACTTAATTCTCTCTGATCCCACAGTGGAGTCATTACCTGCCTCTGCCCCCTTCACACACACACATACAAATAAGAAAAGTGAGGTGCAGAAAAGGCGGGTGAGGAGCCCAAGGGCAAATGGGGACTGACTTCTGAGCAGAGGGACACTGGCTGAGACGCGCCCCCCCCCAAAGGGTATTTGTGCCAAGCAGCAATCCCTCACTTCCCGCCCTGTCCTATCCCCAACGTACGTACATACACACTCCTCTGGTCCCAGGGCCTCTCAGAAGGAGTGGCTGGCAGAGGGACAGAGCGGCGTGGCCAGGGGCCAGGCCCAGGAGGTAGAGAAAGAGCTGACCATTGTTTAGGGCTTGGAGGCCCGCCTCACCCTCTCCCACTCATCCTGAGCACTGATAACCTCGACCTCTCTCCCTGTAAATCTCCTCTCCGGGCCTCTCCTCCTTTCTCTCACAGACTGCTGCCAGCCTCTCCCTCTCCTCCCTCCACCCCCTGCCCTCCCCAGGGATCGGTGAGCTCAGCCTTTCCCATCAGCCATCCCTGGGAATGATGGGAAATGCTCCGCAGGCCAGGAACTGAGAGGAGGTCTGTCCTAATGAGAGGAGGAGGGGGGTGGGGGACGGCTTTTTCCCCCCATTTAATTGTTTTATGTTATTTTTTCCATCACCTTTAATCCCCTCTCTGCCCTCTTCAATCTCCACTGACCGCCATCCACCATCACCACTGTTGTCCATGTCCCTGGGTTTTCTCTCGCTTTTTCTTTTCTTTTTGGCTCAGAGGGGATGCTTGTTGAGGGCCGCTGGGGGCATCCTAGGGGCAGGGCTCAGCTCTGCTGCCTCCTAGGGATCCCCAGCTGGGCCAAGGGTACTGCACACTCTAAATACGGTGCGATCCCACTGCTAAAGATGGACAGGGCCTTGTGTTGTGCATGGGGAGACAGGTCCAGAGAAAGGAGGAAAAGAAAGTGTGTTGAGGGACCGAGGGCCATGTCCCAGGCACTGTTTGAGACTTTCACATGTCTTGTCCCATTAACTCCTCACAACTACCCTGCAGGCTGAATAACAGACATGCCTGCATCCTCATCCCCCGAACTGTGAATGTTACCTCACACGGTAAAAGGGGCTTCGCAGATGGGATTTAGTTGAGGATCTGGAAATGGGGAGATTATCCTGCATTATCTGGGTGGGCCCGGCCGTCCTTATAAGAGGGAGGCAGGAGGGTCAGAGAAAGAAATTCAAGGTGACTTGACAGAAGCTTTGAGAGACTGGAAGGTGCTACACTGTGGCTTTAAGATGGAGGATGGAGCCAGGAGCCAAGGAATGCAGGCAGCTTCTAGATGCTAGGAAAGGCAAAGGAATGAGTCTTCCCTAGAGCTATGCAAGGAACACAGCCCTGCTGACCCACTTCAGGACTTCTGATGCCTGGAGCCTAAAAGGATAAATGCGTGTTGTTTTAAACCACTAAATCAGTGGTCATCTGTTACAGACTCATTTTGCAGATGGGGAAACTGAGGCTCGGGAAGACACGTAACTTCCTCAGGTCCTGCACCCTCCACTCCACACCACACTGGCTAATTGGGACTCTCCAAGGCTCTTAAGGCTGGAGCCCCTGGGGCAGGGTTTCTGGGCTGAGGGGAGTCTGAGGGGAGTCTGAGGAGGAGGCAGGGGTCGGCCAGTGCAGGGCTAAGGCTGAGGACAGGAAGGGACGGGGGAAAGTAAAGCTCTGCCTGGAAGGGGTTAGTGCATGGCTGGGCCCTTCTGGAACCAGTAATTGAGTCCTGTCCTGCTCCAAACGGCCCACCAGGGAGGAAGGGAAGAAGGGCCCTGGTACACAGCTGGGCTGGGTGGGTCGGTATTTGCAGGATTAACGGGGATTCTACGGAATCCCTTCACAATCTCTCTGTAATCCTGATATAATCCCTGGGAGGAAGGCTCCTTAAGCTTCCCGCATTGCTGGTGATGAAAATAAGGTCCCGGGCTTAGTGACTGGCCCACGGTCTCACAGCTAGGAAGAAGTGGCATCTGGGTAACCATAAATGACTCACTCAAGGAAAAGCATCACCACCATGACTAATGGCTGCAAATGCTACGTACCTGACACTGTTAGTCATTCCACATGCAAACCTGATCAAGTCCCTCCTCTGCCTATAAGCCCTTAACTGCTCCCCATAAACCCTTTGGCAATTTGGTCCCTGCCCACCCTCTCAACCTCCTCACCCATGTTCCCCTGCTCCTCCCCCCACACCCTCCCGCCACAGTGATCTTGGTCAGTTCCCCAGAGCCACCAAACACTTTCTAACTTTGGAATCTCCCACAGGGCTCCAGCCCCACCAGCCCTGGGGCACATGCACTTGCGGTGGAGAAACCATGGGTTCTGGCCATGCCCGCTCCTCCTTGTGGGTAAGGGAGAGGGAGCAGGGCCCGGGGCCAGCCCAGGATGGCAGGAGGCCTGGGAGGCTGGAGCTGAGAGGGCCGGAGTAAGCTGGCCATTTCCTGCACAATAAAGGCAACAGCAGCCTGGGTGCAGGACAGGGTTGTGGTATCAACACCGGGGGCGGGGGGGAGGGGGGGGAGGCCCTCCCAGAAACACAGGCCCCAGGATACTGGGGCTGAGAGTCCGGACCGCAGAGAACATCAGGTTCCATCCTGAGGTCCAGAGCAATACAGGGTGGCCCTTGCCCTGGCCCCACTGTGTGAGTCAGTTTGGGGTAGTGGTTAAGGCTTTGGGGTCTGCCACTCACTAGCTGGGTGACCTTGGGCAAATAGGGGGTCACTCTGATTCACCTCTAAAATGAGAGCAATGCTAGCGCCTTTCTTGACAAATGCATGGGAAGTGCCTGGTGCAGTGAAGCCTGTGCTCCATTAAAGCTGCTGTCACCACTGAGAGCCAGGCCTGCACTGAGGACTCCAGATGGAGCAGTTCACCCCTCGGTTCTACAGTTGGTGGGCTAACCCGCAAGCTGGACCCCCACCGGGAAAATGGCCACTTAGCCTCTGCCTCTGGGTCCCAAAGCTGGTTAGTCCTTAATCTCATCTGATCACCTCTCAGAAAGGGATTATCAGCCTAATTTTCCTTAGAGTTAAAAAAAAAAAAAAAAGGACACCACTCCACCACCAACCACCAAGAAGCAAGCCTGGACACCTGTCTTCCTGGGCTCCCACTTCCACGTGGATGAGGGTGAGAGAAGCAGACTGTGCACTGAGCACTCCCCCCCGGGCGGTGCTGTGCTGGGGCTTCCGTGCAATCACCTCACCACAGCCGCTCAGAGGGGGTTCTGAGGCCCGTTTTGCTCAAGAGGAAGCCGAGGTTTCTGGAGGATTAATAACTTGCCTGCCTGAGGCACCAGCTGGCAAAGCCACAATCCTGCCCTCCTGTTCCAGCTGTGGTCGAGAAGGGAAGGCACCCAGACCAGGCCGTGAGGCCCCGAGGCCAAGGCTGCCTCCCGACCTGCCTTCAGTCCCTGTGACCGGTCTCCTCCCTGGAGGACTACTCATCTCCCCTCGGCCTGCCCCGAAGCTCTGTCATTAATAACTAGGAAAACAGCACCTCGTGATGCCGTTGCCTCCATCTGCACAACCCTGTCCACTCTGACGCGCATTCACATCCACTTCGTTTCACTTCATCGCAGGTTTGCACTCAATAGGCACTTTCTTAGGGAGATCTTCAGTGACCCCCCAACGAGGCCAGGACTCCCCCCCGCTTTAGGCACTCTGAGAGCACGTCTCACAGTGTGCATCTCTGGCCGGCTGTCTCCCTGCTCCAGGCCGTAAGCCCCATTAAGCCATGGTTTCCCCAGAGGTGTGCTCAGGGCTGGCACACCGCCTCAGGAAGCCACTCTCCACTGCCTGCGCCAGGCACCACGCCAGCTGCTGAACGCAGGCATCACGTTTAATCCTCACAATTACTCTAGAACATGGGGACTATCACCCCCATAGAGATGAGGGCAGTGAGACTGGGAGAGGGAAAGAGACTTCCCTGAGGACGCCCAGCTGACCTGCACCCAGGACCCCTCACCTACTTTGTGGGCCCAGGGCAAAAGGAGAAGACAGGGCCCCTTGTTGAGATTTCCAGATGGAGGCAGAAGAGCCTTAGTCCCATCGGGAGGCCCTTCTGAGCTCAGGGCGCCGTGTGACTCACAGGCCCATGAAGTCGATCCCCTGGGCATCCATGTCTTCTGACTCCAGGCACAAAGCCAGGCTCCTCCCACTGAGATGCCTTCGGCACCTGTCTTACATCTGAACCTGCATCAGAATCACACGGGAGGCCTGTTAAAGCCCTGCCTTCTGGGGGCCCAACAGGAGTCCCCATTCAGCAGGTCGGAGGCGGCCTGGGAGTCTGCATTTCTAACTGTGGCATTTCTAACAGTGATGCTGATGCTGGGGCCCTGAGACACTGACCCACGGCCCTAGGAAAACACACTGACCAGAGCGTTCTCGTCCAGGGCCTTGAGGGGAGAGATTTAGGGGTAAGGATGCCCCGAGTCCTTAAATTATCTCAGGCCTCAGTCTAAGGGCCAGCCCTGCTAAGAAGGAGAGGAGTGTGAGGGAGGAAGGGGAAAAGGGAAAAGGAAAAGTTACCGTATTTAATTTAGGTAGCAATCTTTTTTTTAAGTATGTTTTACTGATTATTTACAGAGAGGAAGGGAGAGAGATAGAAAGTTAGAAACATCGATCAGCTGCCTCCTGCACGCCCCCTACTGGGGATGTGCCCGCAACCAAGGTACATGCCCTTGACTGGAATCCAACCTGGGACCTTTGAGTCCGAAGGCTGACGCTCTATCCACTGAGCCAAACCGGTCAGGGCTATGTAACAATCTTGAGAGGTGCCTTCTATTATCTTTATTGTAGAAGAAACCGCAGTATAAAGAAGTCAATAATTTGCCCGGGGTCACAGCCAGGAAATTGTGGAGACCACAGATGAACCTGGTTTTATTTTACATGTTGTGATAAAGCCTGCTTTAACCATCTGGCCTTGACAGGTTCTAATCCCACCACCTGCTCCGCCCAGAGGAGCAGCCCAGTTACACAGTCCAAGCCCTGGCTGGGCCCGAGGGCCCACCCCTGCACGGCCTGTCTGCCCTCCTAGCCCAGGCCTCAGCGCAAAGGCCTGGGACCCAGCTGAAGGGACTAACAGCTGGCATCACTGCAGCAGGCCAAGGTGCCCACCCCCCCCATCAGAGGTTGCTTCCACATCCTTCTCTCCAGCCTCCCCTCTAGCCACTTCCCCAATATACCCCAAGCCCCTGATCACACACCTCTGTTTCAGAGTTTGTACCAGCTGTTCCTTTTGCCTGAAATGCCTTTCCCATCTGCCTATCTGTGCAACTCTTACCCACCTTTCAAAACCCGGGGTCAGCTCTGCCTCCTCTGAGCAGCGCTCCTGTGACCCCGCTCCAGGCACAGTGCATGGTGCTGGGGATCTAAGGCCCAGGCCAAAATCTGTCAGGCCCACAGGGCATGGGTCTGCTTCACCCTGTGAACTTCTGCCAAGGAGGACAGAAAGAGAGGGGGTCCAGTGAGGGTCCCCAGTGGGTGATGGGACCTCAGCTGGGCATGTGGAGAAGTGAGGGCAGGGGTAGGGGGAAAGTAATGCCAATTCTACTTTCTAAGCCACCGCCAAGTTGTGGGGGCAGCTCCCCAATGCCCTTGTGCCAGAAGTAAAGATCCTTGGCGAAGAAGCACAAAACTACTAAACTACTACCAAATGGACACTGTGCCAAGGGCCGCATTGGCCGTGGGCTCCCCCCGCCCCGCCCCTCGCCCCGGGGGAGGTCCCATGGTCCCATGCAGAGCAGGAGGCAGCTGTGAGTGGCCTGTAGCCTCCTTTCCCAGGAGATGTGGGTTTAAACAAGGGAGGAAGGAGGAGGCGATGTGCCCCCACCCTGAGGGCCGTCCCCTGCAGACCCCTCCTCTGGGGCAGAGGCATTAACGGACACTCTGGAAAGCCACAGTCCACAGGAGCCCGTGTGGGAGAGGACGGCTGCTGCCTGCCCAGGAGGGGAGAGGCTGGAGCAGAGCCAGGCTGACAGAGGAAACATCCTGAGCGGCAAGCCGAGGAAGGGAGGAGGAATGAGAAAGGAGGAAAGAGCCAGACACGCAAACACCTCCGCCTCCTCTTTCCAACCAAAACAGAATCCCCAGCAGCCTGGACTTGTGAGGAAGGAGACCGATAGAAGCAGAGACCTTGGGGAGCGAGGGGGGGCGGCTGGGAAGGTGCTGGGGACTGGAGGCTCTGGAAGCCTTAGGGTGACCTGGGGGGAGAGTGACAGAGGTGGGGAGGCCCCATCAGTCACCAGGGCCTGCCCAGCTCTGTACCCACAGGTGCAAAGGCTCGGGAGGAAGGGGATGTGGACACTAACCAGTGACTCCTGCTGCTCCTTCAGGACCCGCTCAGGTACCAACTCCTCCCAAAGCCCCCAGGCCCGGCCTCTGGGCTGCGCAGGACTCCACACAGGAGGTGGTGTAAACTCAGAAAATATTGGGGAGCAAAATTTCTGTACGTAGCAGAGCAGCTCCCTCGTTGCAATCTATTGAAAGTCAGAGTCACAAGGGTCTGAAGAAAAATAAAACAAAATTGGCCTGACGGGGGAGTCTGGGTCCAGCTCTCAGAGAGCCCACAGTCCAGCGGGAAACCCTGGAATTCAGAGGAGGGAGTGTGGGCGCTGAAGCCGCTCTGGACTCCCAGACAACCAGGGGCTGACAGTCCCTTCAGGCCAGTTCTCAGAGCCTTCACAGAGGCCTTTTCTCCGGCAGAACACACGGCTAGGGTGAGGAGGCAGGAACAGCTGCGGGACCACACACACACACACACACACACACACACACACACACACACGGGGGAGAGTGGCCCCAAAACAAATCCACTTCCTGTCCAGGGCCTTCTCTCTCCTTCCGCTCTCCCTCCCCACGTGTGTCCTTACTGTCCTTCCAGCGGCTTTATTGTGATGCGTTGTGTCTGGGCTTTCCCTCACAGCCCTCATCGGACTGGCTCTAGAATGTAGGGGTCCTTCTTTCACTCACTTTCTTATCAGTGACCCGTCTGCCTTGGTTGAAACCCTTGCTCACTAGAGGCTACCAGTCAGGCGACTCTCCACCCCCCTCAGCCTGTTTCTGACTTTCTGAAGAAGGGACAGCCCAAGGGCTCATTCTGAGGACTAAAGGAGCAGAGCCTGGCAGCTAGTCATACATATTAGCTCTGTTATTACTAATAATATTCAGCGAATATTTACTGAGCACCTATTGTGTGTGTCAGATACTGCTGGCCACCAGAGGCACAGAGTGACTAGCGCAGATTCGTGCAATGGAACCTGTCTGGCCAGAAGACAAGAGGCCCCATGCGACTTCAGTGCAGGGTGCAGGGGGGGGCGGGAGGCATGGCACAAAGCACAGTGCCAATAGTATCCCCTGCAAGTGTGCAGTACAACAGCCTGCAAGACAGGCATCAAACAAACAAACAGCCATGGTGGTTTGATCAGTGCTGTCGAGTTCAGTGCTGCGAGAGGCAGGGTGGGGGTGGGGGTGGGGGTGGGGGTGGGAGTTGGGAAGGCTTCCCGAATAAGTGTCATCCGACCTAGAAGCTAAAGAAGCAGCAGCATGAACTCTGAAAGGGGAAAAAGGCAGGGATGTTGCCCTGGCCAGTTTGGCTCAGGGGACAGAGCGTTGGCTTGTGGACTGAAGGGTCCCAGGTTCGATTCTGGCCAAGGGCACACGCCCAGGTTGCAGGCTCAATCCCCAGTGGGGGGTGTGCAGGAGGCAGCCAATCAATGATTCTCTATAATCATTGATGTTTCTATCTCTCCCTCTTCCTTTCTCTCCGAAATAAATAAAGAAATATATATATATATATATTTTTAAAGGAGGAATGTTGCATTATGGCAGAATACAACAAAACCTGCCGTGAGAAGGCTCTGGGGGATAAGACTCGCTGAAGGCCCCGAGGGAGGTGGGTAGCCAAAGCCAGGAGGGCAGGGCAGGGCAGGGCAGCAGGGCCTGGTCGCCAGGCAGCCTCGATCAGCAGTCGGGATTTTACTGTCATTTGTGTGAAGATGTTCACAGGCTGCAGCAGGGAAAAGGCATGATGTAGTTACACTTTCACATGCTCACTTTGGCCGCTGGATGGAGAATGGAAGGGCCGAGAGGCTAGAGTGGACACAGGGAGACCAGTGAAGGAGCAGGATCGATAACAAGACTGCTCTGGGTTCAAATTCCCCATCTGCCATTCGTAGCTGGAACAGAGTTCCCACAGCACTGGCTTCCTTGGGTTGTTGTGAGGATTACATGAACAACTTCACGTATGTAAAGAACTCGGAACACACAGAGTGCTGCGGGTTTAGCTGATATAATTCATCCAGGTCAGAAATGAAGGGAGCCCAGATTAGAGAGGCAGCAATGAGAGAGATGAGAGAGAGGGAGACAGAGAGAGAGAGAGAGAGAGAGAGAGAGAGAGAGAGAGAGAGAGAACGGAGGCCAGGGACCAGGGATAATACCACCAGGTCCTGTTGTAGTGCCCAGCGGCTCCAGTCCCTGAGCCAGCTGCAACCACGAGAGACCCTGAGCCAGAACCGCCCAGCTGAGCAGAAACCAAAGATGAGAAGACGACCGTGGTTGTTTTGTGCTACTATGCTGCTGGGTGATTGATTCGGTAGCGAAAGATAAAGGGAACAACTCATAGTGAGAGTTAGCTGGAGGAGGGAGCCTCCTCGCCCCCACAAGCAAGCTCACCTTAGCACGAAGGGCACACAGGGATGAGGAGGAGGGTGGCAGCCAAACCTGGCATCTCTGCGACTTCCAGGATCCCGCCCTCAGGAAGTGATTGGGTAGCTTCAAAGCTAATCATTTAGGCACGATTACAAGAGCCAACAACTGGAAATCATGTAAGTGCCAAATAAGGGGATGGTTCAAAACACTGAAGAGTGTTCACATGAGGGACTCTTGCGTGTCATTAACAAATACGGAAATTAGATGAGTTAATGGCACGGGAAATGCTGAAGGAAGAGAAGCCGTAATCAAGTATCACGTGGATTAAGCACAAGTGTGGATGGATATGCCAGTGGGGGTGGCCACCCCCAAAGAAAGGCAGAAGCCCAGTCCCTAAAGGCTGAAACTCAGGCAGGATGCCCCGATTACCACCACCACCACCTCCAGACCTGGCTGGCCAGCCCCAAAAGACTGTCCACCTTTTATAAGTTAAATCTCAGCAGACGTGACAAAACTAAGATCTGTCCCAACTATGGGCTAGTGAACTACATGGTTCAGAGGCCTGGAGGTCTGAAAGCGCCGAGAAGAACCCCAGAACTTGGCCAGCCTGACCTCTCCAGTGACACATGGGGAGCAAAAGCCCAGGGACTTGCTGAAGTCCCTGCAAGCACAAGGCATTTTCAAATACCATGAAAGAGGCCTGCCCAGCCCTGGGGGAGTCCATGCCTGTGCAGGCGGCTCTAGGGAGAAGCAGGAGGTGATGAACAATTGTTATTCACAGCTGAAGCTGCAGACACAGCTCCGGCAGGCGGTGCTGCGGGCGTGGCTCCTGGGCCAGGATGTGAGGAGCTTCAGAGCGCAGGCCCTGAGTCATGTTCACAGCTGTGCCCCCAAAACACAGCTCAGGGCCTGCCTCCGTGGGGTGCTCCATAAATGGACAAATAAATAAAAATGTGAATGAGTGTTAATAACAGTAGCTAACACTTACGCAGTCCTTACTTTGTGCCAAGCACTATTCTAAGCACTGTACAGAGATTAACTCATTTGATCCTCAGAAAAACTTTCATGTTTCCATAATAAAAGATAAAGATTCCCATAATAAAAACGTCCTTATTACCTTTTAATAGATGGGCAAACTGACACAAAGAAGGGTTGTATAACCTGCCCCAGGCCATGCCGGGATGAACCCTAGTAGTCTTATTCTAAAGCCCTTGGAGTTAACCAGCCTGCCAAGCTGCCACCCACTCAACACCTTGACCCTGTCCCAGCTGGTCACTCCCATGCCATTCTTTCCCCAGTAGCCTCATGCCAACACCCATATCTCATCTCCAATATCGCTTTCTAACAGATGTTGCCTTTTTTTTTTTCATTAGCAAATCTTAAAAATAATTTATTGGGGTGAAATCCACATGACATAAAATTTACCATTTTAAAGTGAATAATTAGTGGCATTTAGTATGTTCACATTGCTGTGCAAAACCACCACCTCTATCTAGTTCCAAAACATTTCTATCATCTACAGTAAAATCCCTCACCCTTGAGTAGCTTCTTTCCTCATCCTTCCTTTCCCCCCAGTTCCTGGCGACCACCAATGTTGGTTTCCTGTGTCAATGGACGTATCTATCCTGGACATTTTATACAAATGGAATCATACAATATGTGGCCTTTGTGGCTGGCTTCTTTCACTTAGCACAATGTTTTCAAGGTTCACTGGTGTAGCATGGATCAGTATTTCATTCTTTTTGATGACTGAATACTATTCTATAGCATGGGTCCAACCACTGATGGATTTTTGGGCTATCTGTTTCCACTTTTTGGCAACTGTGAATAGTCACTGTTGCCTTTTTTTTAAATATTTTTTTATTGATTTCAGAAAGGAAGGGAGAGGGAGAGAGAAATAGAGACATCAATGATGAGAGAGAATTATTGATTGGCTGCCTCCCGCATGCCCTACCCACACTGGAGACTGAGCCTGTAACCCTGGGCAGAAATTGAACCGTGACCTCCCGGTTTATAGGTTGACGCTCAACCAATGAGCCATGCCAGCCAGGCAGCTGCACTGCTGCCTTTGGATCATCAACATGACACTGTGAGTGAGGACTGTTGTTCTGTCTTGTTTCCCAGAAGGCAGCACTGAGGCTCATTTGTGGTAGAGATGGTGACTTGGACTATAGCCCACCACCTCCTGGACTAGAGAGTCCTTCCCTGTGTCCTTGTCTCCAACCAGCCAGTCACTCATCCCCTGAGTCACACCTTTCCTGAGCATCAGTGACTGTTACCTGCCAGGCTCTGGGCCAAGTGCTGGTGACATGGAGTGAATGGATCAGGCTGAGCCACAATCTCCACCATGGCCTGAAGCCACAGGGATGGGCTCCAGGATCCAAGCAAATCATGTCCAAAACGAGTGCAGAGGCAGGAGTTGCCTGCTCCTCTTCCCCTCCAGGCTCAGCTTTCTTCTCTGCAAAGAGGGAAGATGGCCCCAGCAGAAGCTCCAGAGGTCTGCACAGACTGTACAGCGGAGCAGGAATTGCTAGAATCAAAGGACCTCCAGGAAACACAGAACTCTCAACCCTGGAGGGGAGAGGGCACATGGGATCAGGACAGGAGTGAGGGTTTCCCTCTCAGACATAAAGGCACTGAGAGAAGCCCCTTGCCAGGAAGTCCCACTATGCCTTCTTGCTGTATCATCTGGAGCCAAAGCTTCTCTGCCCAAAGGCAGGAGCTCAAGGATTGAGAATTCCAGGTTCTAGGTTGGGAGGAATGGGCTGACCTTAGGGGGAGGGCCCTTCCTGTTGAAGACTACTCCCCGGCCATCTCTTTGCATAGGATGGTGTGACTACGACACTAGCGACCCTCAGAGGCCACCCCCTTCCTAGGCCTCCAAGAACCTGCCTTCTGCTACACATTAGCCTGTTTCTGGGACCATCCTAAGGGAGTATCTGGCAAAGAATCTCAGCCACCACTGCCTCCTCAGCCCCCTTCACACATGACAGGGCCCAACAAATATGTGATGAATAAATAAATGCATGAACAAACTGTGGTAGGCAGTTAGACATACATGAACAGAGTGAGGACAATGGGCCAGGCACAGAAGGTCACCAGGGTGGAAAGCCCAGATGCCAAGCAAAGGACAATTGCAGGGTGGGACCTTGCTCCCAGGGTGACCTTTCCTCCCTAGCATATCTCTGGCCACACAGTCTTTTTTGTTTTTGTTTTGTTTTGTTTTTAGTATATTTTTACTAGAGGCCTAGTGACAAAATTCATGCACTCAGAGGGAATGGTCCCTCAGCCTGGCCTGTGCCCTCTCTCAGTCCGACTGACGGCTCAGGTCCATTCCCCACAGAGAGCAGGCCTAAGCCGGCAGTCATATATCTTTAGTGCTACTGCAGAGGTGGGAGAGGTTCCCATTATCGCTGCTGCGCTTGCCAGCTGTGAACCTGGCTTCTGGCTGAGCAGCACTACCCCTGTGGAGTGCTCCTGTGTTGAGCGTCTGCCCCCTGATGGTCAGTGCATGTCATAGTGACCGGTCATTCTGCCATTCTGTCAATTTGCATAATAGCCTTTTATTATATGGGATTGATTTCAGAGAGGAAGAGAGAGAGATAGAAACATTAATGATGAGAGAGCATCATTGATCAGCTGCCTCCTGCATGCCCCCACTGGGGATGGATGGAGTCCACAACCTGGGCGTGTGCCCTTGACTGGAATCGAACCTGGTCCCCTTCAATCCACAGGCCAATGCTCTACCCACTGAGCGAAACCAGCCAGGGCATGGTCCTCCCTAGAGGTAACATTTAGGCCTCAGTTACATTTCAGCTCCAGGCCCAGAAAAACAGGAATCCAGACCAGTGACCCCATGGCTGACCTCAGGACCAGCTGCATTGAATAATGACCCCCTGCCTTGGTGCTGACCAATCAGCAGTGGAGACCTGACCCTGAAAGGACACACCTGGACAGCTGCCGCATGTTGTATTGAGATCTACCCCTGGGAGCTCCCCTAAAACCTCCACCCTTAAAATTCCCCTCCCCCCTCCTTCCCCCAGGCGAGTTACATTAGCTCCCTCACTCCCAAGCTCCTGCCTTTACCTCTATAACTTGTTTTTTTAAGCCCACTTTTTTTCTCCTATAAATTGCTCCTTCTACCTCTGTGATTTTCCACATAAATGTTCTCTTATAGTTTGAGTTTCCACATAAATGTTCTCTTATAGTTTGGCTCTGAATTTTTTCCTAGCCAGAACCCAAATACTGAGGTTGCGGAACCCAGGTCCGGTCTGACCCCACCAGTGGAACACCTGGTGCCCTGCCCACTGCCCACAGCAAAAAGAATGACTACACAATCCCTCGGTGATTTCCCAATGTCTAGCTATCTTCTTTAGTCTGTTTTTCCACCCACCACGTGAACCTCCATCCTGCAGCCCCTGCAAGCTGTGCGGCCTGGAGCAAATTGTTTCATTTATCTGATCCTTGATTTCCTCATCTGCAAACAGGGACTACTTATGAGGCAATTAGGAAGATTCAAGGAGAAGGCATATAGCAGCCTTTCAGGAGCTAAGTTGTCCAGGAAAAGCACTTCTCGTTGGCCTTCCACCCCATCCAACCCTCCCCAGCCTTATCCCTCAAATCCCAGTCCGTTCCAAGGGCTGGAGGAAAGAGCCTCGCCCCTGGGCTGGCCCCTGGCTGGATATCACTGTTTATGCCAAGCCCAGCCTCCCAGGGACAAGTTATTTGCTCTGCTTGTAATTAATTGCAGAAGGCCGGGCTGGGTAATAAACTCTGCTGGGGAAACATAAACAGTTTGCACAGAGCTCCAAATCCATTGTGAGGCCCGTAGAGAGGGTCTGGGGAAAGGAATGTTCTTCCCAGTCTCTCCCTAGCCTAGCGGTTCTCAACCTGTGGGTCTCAACCCCTTTGGGGGTCGAACGACCCTTTCACAGGGGTCGCCTAAATACATCCTGCATATCAGATATTTACATTATGATTCATAACAGTAGCAACATTACAGTGATGAAGTAGCAACGAAAATAATTTTATGGTTGAGTCACAACACGAGGAACTGTTTTAAAGGGCCAGAAGGTGGAGAACCACTGCCCTAGCCAGAGGCAGTGAGGTCACTGAAGGTCAGGTCAGAACTGGAAGGACACCTCTGAGATCACTGGAAAAATAGCAGCTGACGTGACTGGGTGCCTACCCTGTTCCAGGCACAGCTGAGCACTTGCCTGGGACCACGACTTTCCTCCTTTTCACAGAAGAAGGCACTGAAGCTGAAAGAGGCAGGGTGACTTGCCTCAACTAGAAAGTGGCTGGGCTGGTCGGGACACCAGGCCTGGCTTCAGAGAAGGGAAAGGACAGTCATTCATTCAACAAAAATGTATACATGCCTCCTGTACCAGGCACTGGGACCTGGAAACACAGCTCCAGAGGCTCGTGCATTCCAGCGTGGACGATGCTGACCAAATAATGATTCACTCGGGGGTGCTAAGCCAAAAGAAAACCAAGTCCCTTGCGCAGCAAGTCACAGGTGGCCATTTGAGTTCTGCAGTGCAGAAACCACACAGTAGGCCTCAGCAGGAGCACGGAGTAGGTGCACAGTGAGTTTCTGTCTTTTCTTTGTGCCAGTACGATTTCTCACCAACCAATTCAAAGTGTTTCAAAGGCACTGTGCCAGAACTGGGGGCGTAATGATGGGAGAACAAGACATAACCCCTGCCCCCAGGGAGCCCACAGTCCAAATGTGGGTAAAGGGTGAAGTGCAAGACAGATTGATGAGGGTCCTGGGACAGAAAAAAAAGGACAATCAACATTTATTGATGAACAACAAAGTGACAACAAATACATATCAACCAGTGAATATAACAATTAAATCAATAGAAATATCTAATGAACAGAATATATTGGTGAATAGAATAGAAGTAAGGGCATAGAAAGGGAATGGACTGACAATTCTCAGGGGGAAGGGAACTTGAGGGGTATGGGAAGAGACTGGACAAAAATCTTACATCTATGGATGAAGACAGTGGTGGGGTAAGGGCATGGGGTGGGGGGGGGGAAACCAGGTGGAGAGGAACTGTGGGGGTTAAAAAAAAAAGGAACATCTGTAATAATCTGAACAATAAAGATTTATTTTTAAAGAACATTTATTGAGCAACTTTTTGTGCCAGGCACTGTGCTAAGCCCTACAATATCTCCTTTAAGCCTCATTACAACCCTGGGGTGGAGAGAGAATGCTATCATCCCCATTCTAAAGATGAGAAAACTGAGTTTCAGAGAGATTACATAACTGTCTCATGGTCACAAGCATAACAAGTAATGGGTGTGGGATTTGAAATTTGGCCTGACCCCAAAGCCCATGTTCTTTTTTCGTAGCCCCCACTCCAGTCTCCTCCCTCCCCACCATGAAGGGGGCACTTAGGTTGCGAGGGACAGGAGGCAACTACCACTCAGTAACCCTCCCTGACACTGCAGGGGGAAGCAGAAAAGGTCAGCTCAGTCTACCACCCACCCTCCTCACCCCATCCCCCATTCCAGCCACCCCTGGACTTCACTGACAGGTCAGGCTCCTCACTCACCGCCACCCAACCCCAACCCAGGCGCAGGAAGGTCAGTCCCGACTTCCATCCTGCCCTTCTCCCACAAAAGGGCTTGCTCCTTCCCAGGGAACTGAACTTCACAGCTTATAAACACTTTTACGCTCTTAGCACATCTTACCACCACCACCCACCCCCAGCTGGATCCCCAGCAGCCAGCACCAGGCAAAGCACAGGTGAATCCACAGGCGAACCGAGCCATCTCCATGGAGCTTCCACCATTTACTGAGCTCCCACAACAAGCCTGGGGCTACACCAGGCAGCTTTACCTTCTGTACTTCATCTAAACCTTCCCACAGCCCTTTTGGGTAGCGGTATTATGTCCACGTAGCAGATGAGGAAGATTGAGGGCAGAGAGGCCTTTTCCGGTCGGGCTCTTATCTGCACAGCAAGTAGGAGCTGGGCCTGACTCGGAACTGGCTCAGCAGGGAGGGCGCCAAGGGATGACCAGGTCCACTCGGTGGGATGAGGCCTCTCATGCAGCAACGTGGCACTAACGTCCTGGCACAAAGCTCCAGCCAGAGCAGACACAGATCCAGGCTCGAATGAGCCTGAAGCTCACGGAGTCTGGAAGACCCCTCTTTAAAAAGCTTTTTTTTTTTTCAAGCTTTAAAAAAAAATCTCCCTTTTGCTCATTTCACAAAACCCCTGGGCCTGCAGATGCATTGCTGGGAAGGGCCTGAAGCTGCAGCCACACCTGCCTCACGGTGAACCCGCCTCTGGGCTGGAGGAAGGGCCCAGAGGCGATCTGAGCACAACCCGCCTTCACAAAGGCCCTGCCTCCAGCCCAGCAGACAGACGAGGCTCCTGGGGACATTCCTTCTTCTCGTCCTAGAGGGTCCGGAAAACATGTGTGGAAGGAAAAAGGAAGGGGGGGAGGTATAGGCCTTATGGGATCACCTCCAAGCTAGGCGTTCCCAACCCCTAACTGGGAATACATACACTTCCCTTTCCACGGTTTCGGCTGTTCTCTTTCAGCACCAAGGCCAGGAAGGAAGTGAAAAGAGAGACTGAGTGCTTCTCCTCTGGGTCAGCAGCTCAGGGCTACTTCCTCCAGGGACTCTTCTCTGACTCACTTCCCCACCCAATCTGGCCCCCGCTGATCTACTGATCTGAGGCCCCTATCAGTTGCTGGGGTCCGAGAGGTACCAAACACGCAGCTGCCCTCTGGCACAGGAAACTGGCATGTGCACAGCCAGCTACAAAACACCGGACCATCCTGAAGCCTGCAGGGTGGTGAAGGATCATGGAGGAGGGGTGCGCAGGCAGGGAGCGAGGAGTCGCGGGAAGGTGCCATGCCCAAGCACACAGCAGGTGCCCAGTACACCGTGTTCAATTGGACGGTGTTGACATAAAGTTCAACCTTAAAACGTAAGGGAGATTTCATCAGTCGGAGAGGAAGGCACGCCAGACAAAGAGACTGGCTCACACAAAGGCACAGAAGTGTGGAAAGTACAGACACTGTGGAGGAACATCCAAAAAGTCAGTGTAGCCGGAGGGTTGGCTGTGTGGTTGGAAGAGTTGGGAAAGGAGTGTGGGAAGGAGTTTGGCACCGACCATGAAGGGCCCCCAGAGCCACCTGAAGAATGTGGACTGTCCTATAGGAAATGGGGAGCAACTAATGGGGTTTTAAGCTGGGGAAGAACAGTGTCAGATGTGAATTTCAGAACAAGAGGAGGGTTTAGACTGAGCAGAGGGACAGCAGCCAGAATCTGCAACTGCGATAGCCCAGGCCAGAAGTGGGGCTTGGACTGAGCTGGTAGCCGTGGAATGGAGAGAAGAAAAACACTTTGGTGATGGGGACATGTATCCACACATCAGGGTGGGTACCCCAAGGGTTAGGGTTAGGATTTCTCTTCTGCACACAGCTCCCTCCCCCAGCTCTACACTCCAGAGGAAGCTGATGCTGGAGGGAGTCAGGTCAGTCTGAGTTCAGGGTCCGTCTGGGACTGGGATTGGGTCATGGTTCTGTGTTTGAAAGTTCTTCCTATTAAAATGTTTCATTTTGATAATAGAAAAGACAAAACTGAGAGGGAAAACAAGATGGCGGCATAGGGTAGACACCATATATGCAGCTGTGAACAACTATTTCAGAAAAACCACGAAAAGAACACTCAGACACCACTCGCACCCACAGGACGGCTGGCTGAGTGAAAATCCTACAACCAGAGAAGAGTCTGAGACTCAGAGCAGCAGCGGAAGCAAAGTACAGAGGTACGGAGGCGCGCGCACGGGCTCGGGGAAGGGCTGGCACCGGGGGACGTGGTTCTTTTCCAAAACGGGGAGAGCCACAAGCTCCCAGCGGCTCTGAACTCCAGCTCCAGACGAGTTTTGGAGGTCCCACAGACACCCAGAGACTAGCATCAGAAGGAAATCCAAAACGGGTTTCTCTCAGCGTTGCTTACAGCAAATATCGTGGGTCACAGAGACCTGGCGTCTCTTAGCGCAGGACTGAGAAGCGCCATAGCTGTTTGCTCCGCCCCGCCCGGCGAACTCCCCGAGGCCCCGCCCCTCCCAAGTACGTCAGAGGCTTCTGCAGCAACGCCTCCTTAAAGATACAGGAACCAGCCCCACCCAGTGGCCAGAGAGGGACTAACCTAAACAAAACAGATCCTCAAGGAACACACCCGGGGCAGATGCAGTGAGCATA
>PVJC01008854.1:33534-47456 GCA_004026665.1 Murina feae | reverse complement strand
CCTAGTATTATTCATAAGCTAAAATATCTTTACTATCTTTTATCCCTGTTGCCCCCACCATCTCCTGCCAAAATGTCAGCACTGTTATCAGTTTGCTGTATGTATATCCAGACATGCTTGTGTATACTTCTATACATACATGTCAAACTCAAGGTCTGAAAGTGGACTGGAAAACATTTAGCTTCCTGGATGAATGCTGACTCCTCATGCAGCTTTAACTTTGAGCCATCAAACTTTTCTTTCCTTTTTATTGAATTTACTAGTGGCCCGGTGCACGGATTCATGCACATTGAAAGGAAATTAATTAGAAAAAAGATTTATGTGGTAATTTCATTACTGCAAAAAATTACATGTCAAAATCCTATATAATAAAAGGCTAATATGCAAATTGACCAAACAGTTGCTATTACACTGACCACCAGGGGGCAGATGCTCAATGTAGGATCTGTCCCTGGTGGTCAGTGCACTCCCCCAGGGGGAGCGCTTTCAGCCAGAAGCCAGGCTCACAGCAAGCACAGCCAGGGTGGCGGGAGTCTTTCCCACCTCTGCGGCAGCGCTAAGGATATCCGACTGCTGGTCCCCACAGGGAGCAGGCCTAAGCTGATGGTCGGACATCCCCTGAGGACTCCCAAACTCCAAGAGGGTGCAGGCCAGGCTGAGGGACTGCCTCGCCCCCTACAGTGCACAAATTTGTGATTGCCGCCAGTGAGAGCTTTATATGTATCATGCATATATGAGTCAATGTTTATTTTTAAATTGCCAGTGTGCATCATATGTACTGGCTGGTACGTCGGTCGGATGGTTGGTTACTTAGCCATTTATATATATAGATTGGAGTTACACCGGTTAACAAAATTATACAGGTTTCAGGTGCACAATTCCACAACACATCATCTGTACCCTATATTATGTTCAGCACCCCAAATCAAGTCTCTATCACCACACTTGTGCGTGTCTGTTTTTTATCTTTTATTTATTTTTGCTCAATCTGTTCACCTATCCCCTCAGGCACCCAACCCCCTGCTGTCAACCTGTGTCTGTCACTATTTTGCTTGTTAGTTCATTTTGTTCATTAGATTCACATTTCTATATGGTTTAATGATGGTGGTGCTTTCCGAATCAGATGGGTTTTCTTTTTCTTGCCTAATTACTCCGGCTAAGACTTCCAGTACTATATTGAATGGAAGTGCTGAGGCTGGGTTTCCTTATCTTGTTTATTAATTTAGAGGAAAAACTTTCAATTTTTTACCATTTAGCATATAGTTCTGGACTTTTCATATATGGCCTTTCTTATGTTGAGGTAATTTCTTTCTCTCCCTAATTTCTTATATGTTTTTATCATGAAAGGGTGTTGAATTTTGTGAGATGCTTTTTTTTTTTGCATCAATTGAGATAGTCCTATGATTTTAATTCTTCATTTTGTCAATCACATTGGTTGACTTACAATAATTGAACCTGTGTATGTGAGGGATAAATTCCAACTTGGTCTATGATCCCTTTAATGTGCTGTTTAATTCAGGTTGCTAGTATTTTGCTTAGGGTTTTTGCATCTATAGTGAATAGATATATCCAATAACATCATGGATATTGGCTTGTAGCTTTCTTTCTTCTTCTTTTTTTTTTTTTTTTGATGCGTCTTTTAAAAAAATATGTTTCATTGATTTTTTACAGAGAGGAAGGGTAAGGGATAGAGAGTTAGAAACATCGATGAGAGAGAAACATCGATCAGCTGCCTCCTACACACCCCCCACTGGGGATGTTCCTGCAACCAAGGTACATACCCTTGACTGGAATCGAACCTGGGACCCTTTAGTCCACAGTCTAACGCTCTATCCACTGAGCCAAACCATTAAGGGCAGGTGAGTCTTTTTTTATCAGCTACTTGAGAGGGATGAAGTGGGAGGAGTAGGTGGCTCCAATGCCAGGCCTGCCATGCTTCACTGGCTCGTAGGTGGTGGAGAACTCACCCAGGTAGTGGCCAATTATCTCAGGCTTGATTTCCACCCGATTGAAGGTCTTGCTATTGTGTATATGTACCCACCATATAATTTATCCCTCGCATGCAAGGGTTCAACTATTGTAAGTCAACCAATATGATTGACAGAATAAAGAATTAAAATCATAGGACTATCTCAATTGATGCCAAAAAAAAGCATCTCACAAAATTCTTTTCTTATAGTATCTTTGTCTGACGTTGGTTTCAGGGTAATGCTGGCCTCATAAAATGAGTTTCAAAGTGTTCCTCTTCAATATTTTGGGAGTGTTTGAGAAGGATTTGGGTTAATTCTTCTTTAAATGTTTAGAAATCTCTAGGGAAACCATCTGTTCTTAGGCTTTTCTCTTTTTTGGGGGGAGGCTTTTGATTACTAATTCAGTCTTGTTACTCATGTTAGGTTTGTTCAGATTTTCTATTTCCTCATGATTCAGTCTTGGTGTATTGTATGTTTCTAGGAATTAGTCCATTTCATTTAAGTTATCCAATTTGTTGGCTTACAGTTATTCACAGTATTCTTTTCTAATCATTTTTATTTCAATAAAATCAGTGGTAATGTCCCCACTTTCATTTCTAAATTGAGTCTTTTAAAAAATTTATCTTATTGTTGAAAGTATTGCAGATATCCCCTTTTTCCTCCCATTGATCCATTCTAGCTCTTCCCCTTCCATCCCCTCTCACCCTAGGCCTTCACCATACTATTGTCTGAGTCCATGGGTTATGCGTATATGCATATAAGTTCTTTGGTTAATTTTTCTTGATCTAGCTAAAGCAAGCATGTCTAATTCACGGCCTGCAAGGCCACATGCGGCCCACAACGAATATGTTTGTGGCCAGCCAATATAAAGGTATCTAAGAAATGTTTTAATAAAACTGTTGTAACTGAATTTTTACAATATCCTGATATACATAATTGTTAATAATGAACTACAAGGTTCACTAATGACTGATTACTATAATCATGATACATTCACTTCCCTTAGGCACCTTACATGCAGGTGCACCATTTCTCTCCACTAATACCAGCAGTGAATATTTTAGCAGCTGATTGCCACATCATTAGCCTTGTACTGACTTGTTTGGTGTGCACAACAGGAAATATTTTGCTTTTGGAGAACAAGAAGAATAGGTTTATTTGAGTTACACTTATTAATTTGTGCAGTTAGTGTCTGGTAAGTTAATGTTCAGGAAAAAAGTATTAATCTCTACTAAAATGTTCTATTATTTTGTGTTAACAACTGCTCATTTATATCATCCCTTTGTATTCAGCATGTATCTGTTGAAATAAACCTAAATTTCTATTAAAAATAAAACTTTTTTTTGTGGTCTACATAAACTTAGGCCTTGTTTATTTGACCTGTGTTAGCCTTTGAATTTGACATGCTTGAGCTAAGAGTTGACATGTTTAAAAAACCCAACTCTTAGTTTTGTTGACTTTTATTATTTTTTCTCTAGTCTATTTTATTTCTGCTCTAATCTTTATTATTTTCTTTCTTCTGCTAACTTCCTTAATTCTTTTTCTAGTTCTTTGAGGTGAATGTTAGGTTGTTTGTCTGAGCTCTTTCTTTTCTATATAGGCATTTACAGATAGTCCTCAGGCTACGTCAGACTCGACATACATCATTTCGTGGTACGTTGCCATCTCCCATTTATTTATATTAAAAAAGTTCTGTTATTTCAATGTATGTACATATGTGCTTTACGTTTTTTATTGTTTATTTACCACAAGTAAAGGTCAGGAATTTTTATCTTTCTTTTAAATTTTTTTTACTGTTTCACTTCATTACTGCTGGGTATGTGCTCCCTGTGAGTGATGTAGGTGCTTATGTAGCTGGTTCCCACTAGGGCGAAAATCGCGTTATGTTGCGCCATAAGAACGGATCTCTGATGTAACTCGAGGACCTACTGTACTGCTAAAAACTTTCCTCTTAGTACTGCTTTTGCTGCATCCCATAAGTTTTGTTGTATTGTGTTTTCCTTGTCTCAAGATATTTTTTAATTTCTGCTTGACCCATTGTTTGTTTAACAATATGTTTAGTATTCTCATATTTAAAAAAATTCATTTTTCTTTCTGCTATTAATTTCTAGTTTAATTCCATTGTGGTTGCAAAGATACTTGGTATGATTTCAGACTTTTTAAATTTGTTAAGACTTGTTTTATGACCCAACATGTGATCTATCCTTGAGAATATCCTGTGTACACTTCAGAAGAGTATATATTCTGTCGTGGTTGGGTAGGATATTTTGTATATGTCTGTTAGGTACATATAGTTTATAGTGCTTATTTCCTTTGTTTTCTTATTAATCATTTTTGGGGCAGTCTGTTTCTGTTAATTACTAAAAGTGGAGGATTGAATTGATATCTGTTATTATTATTGTGTTGTTATTTCTCCCTTCAATTCTATCAATGTTTATTTCATTTATTTTATTTCTCTGATATTGAATGCATATATATTTATAACTTTATTTCTTTAGTAAATTGACCCTTTTATAATTATACTAGAGGCTAGATGCATGAAGATTCATGCAAGAATAGGCCTTACTTCCCCTGACTGCCGGCACTGCCTTCGCTCTGGTTGGAGCTGTCTTTCTACCTCCACTGCAGCCCTGAGCCACCTTTCTGCCTTCATTCTGGCCTAGAGCCGCCTTTCCACCTTCCCACATTGCCCAGAGGCCCGGTGTGACTGGGGTGGTGTGGAATGCTTGCATCATCTCTATCTCCATGGCGATGATGCAAGTGTCTCACCCGGGCTGCTCAGCACCTGCATATGCAAATTAACCCACTATCTTTGTTGGGTTAATTTGCATACTCACTCCTGATTGGCTGGTGGGTGCCACAAAGGTATAGTCAATTTGCATCTTTCTCTTTAGTGTAGATAATGTTCTTTGTCTCTTGTAAGCTTTTTATATAAAATCAATTTTGTCTGAATACAACCACCCCAGCTCTTTTTTGTTTACCATTTGCATAGAATATGTTTTAACATTCTTTCACTTTCTGTGTGTTCTTAAATCTAAAGTGAGTCTCTTTTAGACAGTATATGGTTGGATTAAAAAATACATTTAAAGACTGTCTTTGGGGAATTTAATCTGTTTACATTTAAAATAATTTCTCATAGGGAAAGGCTTATTGTTGCCATTTAAAAAATTGTTTTGTCTTGTAGCTTTTTTGCCTCTCTTTTTCTCTCATATCTTGATTTTTTTTATTGTTTTTGTTTTTGTTCTTTTGTAGACATACTTTTTTATTCTCGTTTTCTTTTGTGTATCTTGTATTGCTATTCTCTTTGTACCGTATGACTTAAATAAAACATAATTATAATAATTATTTTGAGCTAGTAACAACTTCAGCCATATACAAAAATTATAGTCTTTTATTCTTCCCATAAGCTTTGTATTAGTGATTAGAAGCCCATGCATGAATTCGTGCACCAGCAGAGTCCCTTGGCCTGGCCTGTGGGATTGGGCTGAAACTGGTTCTCCAACATCCCCCAAGGGGTCCTGTATTGAAAGAGGATGCAGGCCAGGCTGAGGAACACCACTGGTGCATGATTGGGGCCAGGGAGGACGTGGGAGGTTGGCCATCTGGGGAGGGACTGCGGGAGGGTTCCAGGGTATGTCTGAATTGTCTCACTCAGTCCTGATCAGCCTGATCTCAGCAGCAAGCTCACCTACTGGTCAGAGCATCAGTCCCCACGTCATAGCGACTGGTTGACCAGTTGACTGTCTGGCTCCTGGTGTTCAGTGCACATTATAGCGAGTGGTGGAGTGACCTCAGCATATTATTAGCATATTATGCTCTGATTGGTTGAATGGCTGACTGGACGACTGGGCACTTAGCATATTAGGCTTTTATTATATAGGATGGATTAAACTACATTTTTCATATTATGCATTTATTAATTTATTTTTATAGTTACTTTTGTACTTCTATTTTTAACTCCTATACCACAATTAAAAGTGATTTATGTATCACCATCACAGTAATATAGTATTCTATATTTTTGTCATATTTACTTTTATTGGTGAGCTTTATGCTTTCATATGTTTTTGTGTTGTGGTCTAGCATCCTTTCATTTCAACTTGAAGGACTCCTTTAGCTTTTCTTGTAATGCGGGTCTAATGATAAAATACTTGCTTAGCTTTTGTTTGTCTGGCAAAGTCTTCATTTCTTTAATTTTAAAGAGTTATGCTGGGTATAGTACTCTTGGTTAGAAGCTTTTTTCTTTCAGCATTTGGAATGTATCATTTCAATGCCTTCTAGCCTGCAAGTTTTCAATGGATAAATCTACTGATGATTTCATTGTAGTTTCCTTTTACATGATGAGTCACTTTTGGTGTTTTTAAAATTCTTTCTTTGTCTAACTTTTGACAGTTTAATTATAATCTATCCTTTGGATTCACCTCAATTGGGATCTCTTGGACTTCTTGAATCTGCATGTTTTCAGCCATTACTTTTTCAAATAAGCTTTTTGTCCATTTCTCTCTCTTTTCTTCTTTTGAGAATCCTACAGTGTGTGTATTCCTGGTCTTCTTCCTGGTATTCCATAAATCCTTTAGGCTTTTTTCACTCATTTTCATTGTGTGTGTTTTTTTTCTCCATTAACTAGATCATTTCAAATGACCTCTCCTTAAGTTCTTAGATTCTTTTATTTGCTTAAGTCTGCTGTTGAACCCTTGTACTAAAATGTTCAATTTATTTATTGTGTTCTTAAACTCCAGAATTTTTATTTTGTTCTTCTTGAAATTCTCTATTTCTTTGTTGATATTCTCATTTTGTTCATGCATCATTTTCCTGAGCTGGTTAGTCTCTAGGATTGAATTGTTGATCAGATAATTCATATATCTATTTATTGAGGGATACTTTCTGGAGATTTGTTTTGTGTATTTGATTGGGACATGTTTCATTTTTTCTTTGTGTGCCTTGTTATATGTCCTTACAGACTTGCATCATACAGGGAAAGAACTTCATCAATCAGTGGTGCTAGAGATTCTGGGAGTCTCTCAAACCTTTCCTGTAAGTAGGTAATCTCTGGGCTTATGCATATATTTTCCCAATTAGAGAGGTTTGCCAGTTTTTTTTTTAAGGAGCTTGTTGTCTCTTTATTTCCCCTGGTGTCTGTCTGCAACACTGCAGGTTCTCTGGGTCTGCCTAAAGCCCCTAAGCTTTCTTTTGTTCTCTATGGCTGCAAGGTACTCAATGTATGCCAATTTTTTTCTGTGCTCTGAATCATATGAGATAGAATATTTTATGCATGTTTCACTGTTTTATTTTTTCACAAGGGAAAAGCCACAAGCTGGGCGTTTTCTCCCAATTGCAGTAGCTGTGTTGGTTTGTTTGCAGTATTACAAGTTCTCTGAGCTCTTTCATGTTCTCTGTAGCCCCCAGGCATTCAAGGTGTGCTGTTCCTCATCAGTGCTCTGAGATAGGTGAGACAGAAATCACTCCTATAGGCAGCCCCCTGAAAAGTCAGAGCATTGATATATATTCCATTCTTCTCTTTCCCTCCCCAGGGAGAAGCTACAAGTTAGGTCTTTCTTCCTAATTATGAACAGTGTCAGGTTGAGGGGGAGGACCTGACATGGTTGAAATGAAATGACTTCTCTTACCTTTGCAATGCAGCTGTTTTTGGCTTTGTAATATTGAGACTTACTCATTGGTTTCTAGAGTGCTAACAAAAGCTTTTTGGACGGTGTATTAAGTTGGCATTTCTGTGGAGGAATGGAGTTGGGGGTTTCCTATTTTGCCAAAATGCTGATAGCATTCAAATACAAAGTTGTTGTTGTTTTTTTTTTTTTATGGCATTTCCTAAAATTATAACCTAGCATCACTCTGGTGGTGGTAGAGCTAGTTTCATAACTGATATTGTTCAAGAAACCATTTACAAGACTTTCTTTTCAAGGGATGTCAATTTATTATGATTAGTAATAAACATATTGGAAGAATGTGTTGCATGAAAGAAAGGGGTGGTAAATGGCTTTAAATTAGTAGGGTTTTTATCCAATGCTAGGCATATACTAGTGTTCCTTGCAAATCAATTAAAGGTTAGGAAGACTCAATCATTGAACTCTCTCTGGGTTTTTTCTTACAAAGAGATATTCATCCAAATACAATTGCATTGGGAACCCATGAATCTTGAGTTATTTGGGGGGAGAGGCAGCTTAAAATTCAACTTTAAGGGGTAGTTTTCATGATGTTTCAAACAGGATCCATAAATTTTGTGATCTATGACCTTGGAATTTGTCTGCATGCACTTCCTCCTTTTTCTGAGGAAGGGATTGGAGAATCTTGAACTGCTGAAGTGGAGAATGTGACTTATACTATTTAGCCAACTGCATTGGCTGGCAAATTTTAGGGACTAAAATGTGAATTGTATTCCCTTAGCAGAATGGTATCCATGAACCCTCCCCTGTGATTAAACAGTCTGTAAATGAATGAAGTTTTATTTCCTGCAGAGAGGCAGGTGAATCAGTCAACAAAACCACATTATTGAGTGTCTCTTGGCAGCATGTTAGGAAAAATTTTATCTCGACCAGGTAAAGTGTCCAAAATGGGCCTACTCTGTGCTTTCCCAAGCATGTTCTGACTGTTAAAGTCCGAGTTTTCAGCTTCAGCGTACTACCTGTAACAGAAGGCGAATTCAATAATAGGCAATGTTTTTTTCATCTTTGAATTCCTTTGTCGTCAGGGATGGTTTTCTTAGTGACATCCTGAATCTGTTTCTCTTCCCACTTCAGATCCAGTTGGCCATCTAAACAATTATCTGGTTCACCACTCACCAGAAACCTAATTATAGAGAGAACCACCTGGAGTGCTTATAGCTCTTCTCAAGGTACGGAGAGCGGTTCCCAGGAGAGAGAGCTGAGAAGACAAAGCCCGTCATGGCGATCAGGGGGCCCCTGGAAATAGGAATTCTGCCTCACATTCTAGACAATAGAGCCATACTTTTTTATTATTTAAAGACAGCCTTTTCCTTTCTTCTCAGCTACTTGACAGCTAGCAATTTGAATGAGCTAGGTTTATGGCTGGCTGCAAAAATCCTCCTCACTCAAACCCTGTATCTATCCATCAGGAACCGGGCAGCACTTTACAGGGACAGCTCATCAGAATCACCCCAGTGGAATGTTATGATAGAAAAGGAAAGGAATAGATTACATATTTATGTAGCCTTTGACAATGCAGTGGGACAGGAAGATTGCTTGTAACGTATGCAGTTACATTAAATGACTATTAACCTTCACTGGTAAAATGTCTGGCAAATACGTTTATGCCTGTGCATGTTGTGTGGCTTGAAAAATTAATGAGACTTTTAAAATAATCAAATGAAAAGTATTTGTTACCCTAGGTTCTGGTGAGCTATCAAAACAAAATAGGGAACAACTCACAAAAATAAAGTACCTGCCACGAGAGAGAAAAATATAAATTGTGGGGTGTGGGAAATTAAGATTCGCAGATCTTGGAAGTGAGTTTCATCTGATGGAGTAAAAGGAAAGAATGTGCCTATTGTGACTCAGTTTCATTTGTAGATTATGGCTGGCAAATTACTCTTTTGTCATAAATGTATCATATTCTGGAGAAAAGAGGCAGCCTTTGTAGGAATGTTTTATTTCTGTGGGTGTCAGACTTTTCTTTCAACCTGCTGACCTGTATGTAGGCTTGTTTTGCCAGGTGTGGTCCTGAGTGGACCTTTTGAACTGAGCGTTCACTTCCTGAAGCAGGATATTTCGAAGATGCTTTTTTTTTGACAAGGAGAGTTTGACTCTGCTGAAGGTTCTATCACACCATTAAACTTAAAATTTTTAAAAAATTGATTTTAGAGAGAGAAAAAGGGAGGCAGGCAAGAGGGAGGAAGGGGGGAGAGAGAGACAGAGAGAGAGAGAGAGAGATGAGAGAAACATCGATTGGTTGCCTCTCATACATGCCCCAATTGGGGATCAAACCCACAACCTGGGTATGTGCCTTGAAAGGGAATTGAACCTGTGACCCTTCAGTGCTTGGGAAGATACTCCAGCCAATTGAGCCACACTGGCCAGGGCACACAAACTTCTTTTTTTTTTAACATTCTCACCTGACTTTCATGGAACCACCCCAATCAATTTTTGCAACTCACTCATTCTCAATATGCTGAAGTTCACAGTGTACTCAATATCCTGCATCAAAGCAGCAGTTATGTACATCAGGGATGAAATATTGGAGCCCCTGAAGTTTGGAGACCACAAGTTCTCACTGCCCTCACTTCATGGCCACCAGGTAGGAGGGACAGGAGAGAAGGGGTTCAGCAACTTCACTGTATGAGTGAGGAACCTTTTTTGCTTCCCATTTTAACATTTTTTACAAAGCCCTTTGCATTTATCTAGCTGTAGAACCAGGTGGGGAGGGAGATGAGGACTGTAGATTGGTGACCAGGGACTCTGCCAACAGAGATACCCTACTGCCCCAGCCAAGCAGAGCAGTGAGGGAGCAGTCATGTTGTACCCAGAGCCCTCTGGAAAGAGAAGGCCACTGGTGTTCTTGGCTGCGTGACCATTCAAAGCCCTTATCAACTTGGAGAAAAGAGTAATCCACTGAAGGATCCACCGAGTCATCCTCTTATATGACATGACACTGGTGTGTGTGTGTGTGTGTGTGTGTCTGTGTGTGTGTCTGTGTCTGTGTGTGTGTCTGACTCTTTAACGACAGACAGGTGGATTTGTTCGTTGGCAGACATGCAGCAGGCCCACGCAGAGCATAACACCATCTTATCCTAATTGTTAAATAAGAAAACGGCATGTTGTGAGTTTGGCCAAATTCTCATTTCCTGCAATTTAAGATTTTGTCCTGGGGATGGATAAAATACTCAGAGGGCAGAGGAGTGAGAGATGGAACCTGCAGGGGAGAAAGTAGTTAGAATCAAGTTAGGCAGGCACAGGCCTGCATGCCAGGGATTTCGGAGCCAATGCTGGTTGGTAGTGATGGACTGTGTGAGTCCCGGTCCCGGTCGTAGTCCCAGTCCTGGTCGTGGCCCTGGCAGTGAGCAGGGTGGGAGTAAACCTGCAGGGTCCTCCAGCCTCAGCTCTTCAGGACTGAAGCTTTTCTCTGAATTTCCATGATATCAAGAACTAAGAGGGAGGACTCAGGACATAGTTGAAGAAAAGTTGGCTCTAGTTAACACTTTGTAAGCGGGCATTTTCCCACCACTGTGTGGTAGCGTTAGAAACACTTTCCTTTGTGCAGGGGTACATTACAAAACCTGCACATGTACTGCGTTTCACTGTAGTTTATGAGTGGCACACACACACGACAACGACGTAAAACATTTTTATTTTTGCCGGTTCCAACTAGAGGTTCCAATGTATGTTTCCTCAATTCCATTAACAGTCTCCCTGGTGGATCTGATTTTACTCGTTTCCCACAAAAAATGTTTACTGAGCCTCCAGGGATTCCGGTCTCACTCTTTCTAGCAGCCTGGACGTCACCAGAGCTTATGAGAAGTGATTACTCTCCACCCCAGCCCCATGACTCTGAATCTGCCTTTGAAACCAGAGGCCCCGGGAACCAGAGCAGAGTAAAGTCTAAGAGGCATGGAGGGGAGGGATAAATGGCTATCTGCATTCTTGCAGCAGATCTTTGTGGGCCATAGCCTAGCTCACTGCTGGTTCTGGACACAGCAGGAGGAGACAGACTGTGCCTGCTCTTAGGGAGCTTACCGTCTAGAAGACAGGAAGGCAACGAACCATAACATGAGATAAACTGATCTCACAGGGGTGTTCCTGAGAGCCTGGAGCTGCCAGTGCTTCGAGGCCACCTGGTATGCTCTGGTGGCATGTGTCCTGGTGTGGGGGTCTTCTTGTCCTCCCGCATCAAGCAGAGGGGATCCTAAGTAAAGTTTTCAGACTCTCTCAGCTTGTTTCCTTTTCTTTCTTAGTCCTCACCTGAGGATATGTTTTTCCATTGATAATTAGGGAGTAGAAGGGAGGGAGAAGAGAGAGAGAGAGAGAGAGAGAGAGAGAGAGAGAGAAACATTGATGTGAGAAGAGACACAAGATACATTGATTGGTTGCCTCCCACACCTGCCCAACTAGGGCTGCAACCCAGGGACATGCCCTTGACTGGGCATCAAACTCTCAACCCTGCGGTGCACAGGTTGATGCTCTACCCACTGATGCTCTGTTTTCTTTTATACAAAATGCAGGGAGAAAATAGTGTCTGCTTCATAGAACGAAGATCATTCAAGAAGTTTATGAACATCTGTTTTATACCCCAAACTGTACTTAGTGTGGAGTTGAAGACTGGTCACAGCTCACAGCCTCATGGGAATGACAAAAGGGATGAAGAGAGAATTAGAGTTACATGGAGTACAGAATGGGGGAATTGGGGAGGTCGAATTCTGTCCAGGGCGGCTCCTGGAAGGCTTCCTAGTGGAGAGAGATGGCTTTTTAGCTTGGACAATGCAACTGTTCATGGGCATAGCTCCAGCTTTTGTGATTCTTCATTCCTCTCAGGGCTGCGTGTGGCCTTGATAAACTCCTGCTGAGGTAGTCGGGGAAGGTGGACCTGGAGGGGCGAGTAGGCCAGTGAGGCTCTGATTTTAGAGGAGCCGCAGGATTTCGCCAGCAGCTGGGATTGGTGCAGACAGCAACTCTTTCCTATGTTCCTGAAGACTGCTCATTTTTGTTGGGTATTGAGACCAAGCTGGGAGACAGCTTTAAATGTGCTGACCTCACAGAAGCCAGGTAAAGAGGTGGGACTGGCTGAGGTGGCCTGTCAGCCTCATTAATGGAGCCGTGCTTGGTGCTGAGCCCAGGAGGAGATGGGCTTGGGGAGAAAAAAGGAAAGGGAAAACGTGGTCCATGTGCTCTAAACCTTAGAGCCAGGCTACAAATCAATGGCCAGAGATTCTATCTGGGGATTAACGAACATGTGACAGAGATTAATACTAACTACCTTTCGTAGAGAACAGCATGTGTGTTCCAGGCATTGTGCGGGTGCTTTATATGTGGCATTTCTAATTAATTTTTCAAAATCCTTGCCAAAGCAGCTTTTATTATCCTTGTACATGTGAGGAAAGTGAGGCCGAGACTCAGAAGGTCACGAGGGCAGAGCTGGGGTTCAAAGGCAGGTTTGTCGGACAGCAAGTTCCGTCCTCTTTTTCCTGTGCTATGTGCCGGTTTTAAATCCAGCCCGGAGAGGCTGGTGCCGTTGCTGAGTGCAAAGGTGGGAGTGTTGGTGAGGAGAGATTTTGGAGTTCTTTGAACTGTTATCACAGAAATTAGGGTCATCGCAATATTCCACGAGGGAATGATGCTTCCTTGTCCTAGTCCCTCCCCCCCCCCATAGACACAAAGTTCAGGATCTCCAATAACCCACCAGGAAGGAGCAGAGCCCGATGCAAAAGCGAGAGAACTTTATTCGTGCTATAGCGTGGCTCTGCCTCTAACCATCGCCAAAGCAGTGATGGGAGAGAGAGAGAGGGAGAGTGCCAGGAGAGAAGAAAGAATTTATAGGGGGTCTGGATTGTGGGCAGGTGGTCCCCGGTGGCGATTGATCAGGGGTCCAAATCAGGGGTCTGGTTACACATGGGGGCTCAGGTCAGTTGCCTAATTTGGACTGAGTCCACTTCTCTGCATTTTCATTGGCAAGTATGGGCAACTGTTTACATTCTTGGTTTGTGGGGAGGGGAGACAGAGAATGTTGCAGGATGGCAGTTGCAGAACAAAGGAGACATTATAAGAAGAATATATCATCAGAACATAGTAATATACAAGTAACAAAAAGAACGACTTCAGGGAGTCAATCTAGCTCCGTTCTGTCACCCCCACCCAGCAGGGATGGGACTGTGGGCCTTGCCAAGCAAAGGAAAGGAGATGCGGGCTGCTTGTCCGCAGAGGCTGTGGGGAGCAGAGAGGCCCTCCCAGAGCTCTCCATGCAGGCTCCAGAGGGGCGGGGGGGGGGGGG
>PVJC01008854.1:0-33434 GCA_004026665.1 Murina feae | reverse complement strand
CTCTTGGTTTCCCCCCGGGACCTCTGAGCCCTGCAGCGAATGACTGGGAGCAGCAGGGAAACTGTTCCGGTTCCTGCTCCTGGGGGGCTGCAGGGAGAAGCCTGAAGGGCCCGGTGGGCTTCGACTTGAACGATTCTTTTCCAGAGCATCCGTGTTTGTGCGATGTAGCAATGAATTCTGGGAGCTTGGAGGAATGGGCTCAGGTTCATTTGAGGGGATAGAGGGGAGGTTGGAGCCTGTGATTTTCTTCCTGAGGTTGATTTGGTGACTCAGGTGCCCAGCCTGCTCTCTATTTCCAGAGACTACGACTGGCAGCAGGTGATGCACCAGGGTACTCAGCAATAAGCCATTGTTGGGCCTGCTCCTTCTCTCTTCCTCTTCTCATTTCCCTCCTGGGAATGGATGGCAGCGACACATTTGGGCCCCGCCTCCCATTACCCCATGTAGGTAGGACTTTGTTCTATTGCTGTGTCAAGCGTTGCTCTTAGCCTACGATGCTTCAAGGGGAAGACAGTAACCCAGGGTCCCCTGGGTTGGGGTTCCTGTTTAGCTGACAGCAGCGTCAATGACAAAAGGCCTGGCCCAGCTTCACTGGTGCCTGGCGGTAGTTCTGCCTTTCAGATCCACCCATAGCGGACATTTCTGCTTCAGGGCATTTACTCGTCAAAGAAGACCTCCTACCATAGATGTTACTCCTGTTGGAGTGTTTACCAGGTGGGGATGGGAAAGGGAGACCGGCTGGATTTTGGAGCAAAGAAAGCGTTTCTTCTCAAATCCTCAAGACTTGGCTCTGGGGGGCTCCTTCACCATTCCCTGTACCTCATTCCCCGGTGGCCAGGAGCCCGGCCGTGCTGCTTCTGAAAGAGTCCAGATTCCCGCCCTGCACCATCGGACAGCCCCGGGGCTCCTGCGCAGGCACTTCTTGGTATAGTCTCTTCTATAACAAAATCTCTGAACTTGGGTTAAGGAAAAGAAAACAACAAAATCTTCTCCTTCCTCACCGGTGTGGTGTAAAGGGCCTGGAGTGTGTATGGCATGGTTTTGCGGAGGGGTTCAGCGATTTTCTGCTTTATTCTCAAACTGTCCTGTAGGAGGCGCTGCCTGGCTGAAGGGTGATGAGCTCATTTTTCAGTGTTGCAAGGATGAAACCCAGTGGACACATGACCCTCTGAGGTTATGAGCCGAAACAGACCAGAGCTGGGGCCAGACCTTGTCTCCGGAGCCTGTGGTGTTGTTCTCTGGCCATTCACAGCTCTGGCAGGACGCTGCCCGGAGCTTGGCCTGTGAACTCTCCTGTGCAGCCCTGCTACTGGGGTGTATGGGAGCCAGGTTTGGGTACTGGGCCATATCCTAGGGGTTTTCTAGGCACTTTTTGGAATAAGATGTGTCTAGGATCCCTTTAAAACAGAAGCACCCACACGAATAGGGGTATTAATGCAGCTACTTGCCAAGCAGTGAAAGGGGCTCCACATTTTCAAATAACTGACCGCCTGCTTTTGCTGGTTTGGGCATAGCAACGGGAGACTCACTTTTGTCAGAGAGAATAACACCTAATGAATTCAGACAAACTAAGAAAATTAGGGCACAAGCATACATGGTGATACTAGGCAGACACTAAAATGATGCTGTAGAATATTTTAAAGCCATGGAGAAGGTTCATGCTTTATTAAATGTAAAAAAGCAGGTTACTAGATAGGTGCAAAATTATCCTATTTTTCTTGTCATTTAAAAAAGTCCAGAAAAAGACTGACAGGGCAGGTATCAAAATGTTAACAGTGGTTCTTCCTGGAGTTCAGTTTGCAGGTAATTACTAGAATTTCTTATATTTACATATTTGTTATTTTTAGTATACATGTGGCATTTCTCAAATAATAGGGGGAAACAGCAATAAAAGTGTGTGTGTGTGTGTGTGTGTGTGTGTGTGTGTGTGTGTAAAGCTTACATTTGTGAAAAAGAGGAAAGAGTAGATACTTGGAACTTATTTGGGAGTATTGGGACTAATTACCTGTGCTTACAGATCCAGCAAAGTGAAATAACCTTATCTTTTTCTACAGGATGCTTGTAATTACCAAATGAGAATGTCCTGTGTGAAACTCTAAGGCATCAGCATTTTTTGATATTCTCCAGGTAGCTTAGTATACGGCCAGGATTGAAAACCAGTCATTAGCATGGAGCTCAGGAATAGATATCAATAGGGAATCATTCTCCTCCTCTCCCACCCCCACCCCCAAGGAAAAAAAAAAAAAAAAAGGAAGAGAGAGAGAGAGAGAGAATGAGAATCTAGGGTGGACTTAGCATGTAGATACTTAGAAAAAGGTCAGCCATCTTTTTCTGAAATCAGTGTTTTACTTCTGGTTACAATAAAACCATGACATTGTGAAGTAAATGAGACAAAGAAATGACTTTGAATCCGTTCCTTTCAGATGAGCTGTGTTTGTTAAACCAACACCGGAGGTACCGTCAGAGGCCTGAGAGATTAGTACCCACTTTGAAACGTGCTTTTTAAGATTTGTAGACCATGTGTAGGAGGGTTGCCCTTGGGTGAGAGGAGGGTCCCCGAGGCCCCTCCACTCCTGAGCAGTGCTGTTTGGGAACGGAGCTATCATGGTACCTTGTCATAGGCGCCCAATCGATTTCAATATCGCATCTCACCTGCAACCGGCGGGGGGAGGCAGCTTTCCTCCTGTTCAGTGTCGCAGCCTGTCATTTTTTGGGTTGCTCTTGCGGTATTTCATGGGCATTACTTAGTAGAAAATAACCGTAAATGTTCGATGAGTTATTAATTCATTTATAAATTCATTAAACTCTTGGTGCTTTGCAGTGATTGACGATGGGGGCCCGTCCCCCATTGGAACTCACGTTCTCAGGCACAGATCCCCACTGCTGTGCATGGGGCAGGTCGGGGAGGAGGATGCTGATGAAGGTGGGATGACACAGCTATAGATTTTTGTGTAAATTTTCCTTTCATCACAGGAAGAAAGCTCCACAGAGGCCAGCTCATTGAATGTGCGTTACTGTTTTGATGATTAATGATGCTGGCGTGCTGATCCGCCCTCTTTTCTTCAAAACAATTATTTCAACTGTAATCTCCCCTGTGGCATTGCTTCTTCTGGTTAGTACATCAGTAGACAACATAAAATTCTTAAATGAAGATGACAGCAGCGCGGCTCCACCTGGGTGCCACTCTGCTGTGCTGTTTATAATTGCACTGAGGTTTGCTTGCCTTTTTTCCTGAGCTGAGAAAAGACTTGATGTCATCCATTTGGATGGGAGGACTACAGTCACTATTTGCAGAGCCCTCCCATGCCAGGAGCTGTGTTAAGCATGCTGGATACATTTTCTCATGTAATCCGCACAAGAATCTTTTTAAGGAAAGTATTATCAGCCCCGTCGTATGGACCTGGCTCAACGAGGCTCAGTGGCTTACCCGAGGCATGGAGCTGAGCAGTGCCTGCACTCAACACACCGGGAAAAGTCTGTGCTCTTTCTAGGCCTTTGGCCTCTTGGGTTTTGTGCAACGAGGCAGGCATTTTCATGTCCAGGTTCCTCCATGACCAGTTTGGTGACATCGATGTATAAAAAGGGACACTGAACAACCTACTTACCTTATGCCTTCAATGTGTAGCCCCTCTACTGAAGGCTGGACCATGAATGGTGGGGAGACCCCACCCTCTGAGTCCCTACTTACTTGGCAGGCATGATACTAGATACTTTTCTGGAGGTTTTATTTGATTTTCACGATAATCTCATGTATAAGCGTCAGTAGTCTCAACTCACCTTTCAATGAAGGGGAGGGATCTGCTTGAGGGCACAGAGTTTAAGTGGCAGAGCCAGGATTTGAATTTATGTTCGAGCTTCTCGTAAACAGTTACCATCAGTGGGAATCACGCCACAGCGTGCTCCGCCCCTGGTCGAGGACAGTGCATTTAGCAGGCACTTGTGCTGCCTGCCTGTGCCAAGAAGAAGGGAGCAGATGCACTCGGGAGAACAGCAGAAGTCGGGGAAGGGCGGGAGCTTCTGGAGGAGGCCATTGGTTTGCTTCCTGACTGGAGGGAGGGGGCGGAGAAGTGGGTGATGAGAACAAAGCTCCCAAGACCAGAGTGGAGTGACCAGGAGAGGCCTGTTACCTGGGCAGGAATTCCGGTGACTCTGCCGTCTTCTATCTCTTCTCCATGTTATCTTCCTGTGGGCTCCTCGCTTCACCCTTCCTTTTGGCCAGGAGCAAGGTCAAAAGGCCTTCTCCACTCTGAGTATCTGAGTTAGGCAGAGAGACAGCAGGATGCCAGTGGAGTAGCTGATCCATCATTTCTTTCTGGAGATCGATCTCTTTTTAGTTGACATTTTCCCCCAGAATAGAATGGACTCTTTTGCTATTCTGATATAAAAGTAATTCATACTTATTACAAAGGAATCAAACTCTTCAGAAAAGCACAAAGAAATAAAAAAAATCCATAATCTTACCACCTGGAGATAACTTGTCAAAATTTCATGTATATTTCTACAGTCATTTTTTTAGCATATATATGAACATCCCTCTCCCTGTCTTTTTCTGAGTATGATACTATTTTACAGTCTACTTGTTCTCTTAACCATTGCCCTCAGTCATCTTAATATGTCAATACATTCACCACTTTTGCAGTGGCTGCTGAGTGCTCCATCGAGTGGCTGTATAATAATTTTTCACTAGATGGTGAATTGGTCAGGGTCCAGTTAGGAAAACAGAAACCCCTTCAAGTGTTTTCAATGGAGAAATTTAATACAGAGAGTTGGTTGCGAGGTGGAAGAGGAGAGAAGAACAGGAAATTGTTCCTCTCTTGGGCTGGGGGCACATGGGAGGCAGTGGTGGTACGAGAGCTCAGAAGCCAGGACTATGGTGAGGGCGACCCTGGGTGAGCGAGGACCACGGGGTGACTGTCCACAGGATTGGAGTCATTCTGAGATGCCACCTCAGCAGGCAGAGGTGGGGAGAAGCACTGCAGCCCATCCCTGTTCCCTGCCTCCAACATCCCACCTGGGTCTCCCATTGGACAAAAGGGCCTTGCTGCAGCCGGAGGACAAGAGAGCTGAGAAATGTCTTTCCCTCTGACACAGAGCAGAGGAAGAGCAAGGAGTTGTTCTGAGATCAAACAGGCAAGTGACTGGCTCAGATGAGCATTGAGTAACTTAGTCTAAAGGTTTTACTAACTGCCAGCACTGTGCTTAGCACTGTGTGTGTTATCATTTTCATCCTCGTGGCTCAGCATCCCATTTCTTCTTTTTTAAAAATATTTTTATTGATTTCAGAGAGGAAGGAAGAGGGGAAGAGAGAGAGAAACATCAATGATGAGCGACAATCCCTGTGTCCATGGCTGGGAACAGAAGTAGCTCTTGGAGGAAAAGAGAGGCTTATTAAAACTGCCCAGTTGGGGCTTATGTGAATATGTGATTTTGGTTATTAGGAAGATTTCAGAGGCAGAGGTTAAATGGATGGACTCTCGTTCCCATCAGCAATGTCCCACCTCCCCTCCAGTCTGGGTGCTCATGACAACAGGAACTTTATCTATATCAATTTTTGCTCATGATTGTATTTCTAGCTCTTAGCACAGGACTTGGGAGAAGCGACAAATATTTATTTGGGAGTAAGGATACAAACTGGCCTATAAGCTAATTCCGTATTACAGCCAAGTTAGATAACCATGAAGTGACGGAGGTGGGCAAGGATGAGGTCTGTCTTGGCACTTGAGGGGTCCTGCTGAGGAGTGTGTGTGCCCAGTGCATTTCAAGACTCCTCACATTCCCAGGTTTTGTGGGGCCTGGAGCTAACACAGCGTAGGGACCCTCCTTATGCAGAAAGACACAACATTATATATACAAACTTAGGAGTAGAATTATTTGTTGTTTAGGCTGAGAAAATATATCATCAGAAAATTACAAATTTAAAAAGAAGCTGACAGACATGACAAACAGGATCCAGCCTGGAAAATAACATATTTATATTATAAATTAACCACTGACACACCTCTGTAATCAATCTGTCCTGTGGGGTGTGTGTGTGTGTGTGTGTGTGTGTGTGTGTGTGTGTGTGTCTGTGTGTGTGTGTGTGTTTCTGCATGCTCTTTGGTTGTCTCTTTATATAACATTAATTTCATAATATTTTCTACAGAGAGATTAGAAAGATAATTCAGTCTTCCCTCTAGCATGGCTGATGAAATTTGTTTTTTATTTTTGATGATTGCATGAACAAAGCACCTGATTTCTCACACAGATACACGCTACTCACTGTTGTAATGCATCCCTCATACGCAGACATTCTGAATAACCCTAGGTCATGTGATTCCCACCAAGATGTAAAGGAATGAAGCATGTGCATTTGTAATTAATTGCTCATGCTTCATTCTTGAGTGTGCTCCTGGTGGAGAACTTGCATTCTGAACAGGCATTAACAAGCACTGTTTTACATGGCTGATGTCTCGCCGTCTTGAATTTATCTCTGTATGTTTAAGACTTCTTTTCTTCTATACCCACATACTTTGCTGCTGGGCACTGAGGGGCATGTTTCTATCTTGTCATGACTTTTGGCCCTGTTCTTGCATGTCACCAGGACACCGTGTGCATGGTAACACTCCTGAAAGCCATTCCCAGACCACTATACTTGTACACAGAAGTGCCCCCAACTACGGTACCTAATTCATCCCAGTAAATTCTCCCTGCTTAGATCTCCACTGATTCCTCTCAGCGGGATTCCAGTGCTAGCTCTGGAGCAAGGTAGACTGTGACAGAGTGGAATGTGGCATGGGAGGAGAGAGTCTTAATTGACTGTGGTAAAAATCTTACTTTTGCCCATTTTATGCAAATGTATGTCCATGTGAGCACATTTCTAGGCCTCACCCAAGGTTTTGGATGGAGAGTGTTAGAGAGGGGTCCCCGAGACTTATTACTTTCCTAGCACACCTGGCTTGGGTCTAGGGGGATCTCTAGGTCCTTTGGGCTGCTTTGGCTAAAGTTGTCATGGAGCAATTGGATTTGAGCTGGGCACTAAGGAGATAGGACTAGGAGCAGCCTACAGGGAGGAACCCTGTTTTCATAGAAGGTCATGACTAAGCAGTCAGTAAGCAGCACAGACAATGAGGTGGAATAGCATAGAGGGCAGGAGTGGCCATCTTGAGACCTGTCTGTGTCATCAATAGCAGTCCATGAGCTGCTGACACTTCCTGTGGCTGGCACTGTACTGAGAGCTTCTCAGCCCTACCTTGGAGATTCTCCCTGTGTTGCATTGAATTGTGGCTTCCAGAAGGATCTGTTGAAGTGCTAACCCCTGGTATCTCTGAGCGTGATCTGATTCAGAAAGAGTGTTTTTGCAGATGTAATCAAGTCAAGATAATCATTCCTTTCCTACCTTCATTGTGAGGTGTGGTTTCAAGCCTTTGAGCATCAAGGTCAATAGAGCAGACTGGTGTTCTTGCAAGGATCGAAGAGACACAAAGAGGGAAAATGCTGTATATGGCAGAGGCAGAGACTGTAGTGCTGCAGCCACAATCCAAAGAATGCCAGGATTTCCATCAAACACAAGAGGCAAGGAAGGATTCCCCTCTACAGGTTTTAGGGAGAGCATGGCTCTGCCAGCACTTTGATTTTAGAGTTCTAGCTCCCCGAACTGTGAGATAATAAGCTTCTATTGTTTTCAGGCATCCGGTTTATGGTATTGTGTTGTAACAGCTCTAACAACCAAGAGCTAGATGACATTATAGTCCCTGCTGGCTGATGCTGGAGCTGAGGCACAGGCAGGGTAAGTCACTTGTTGAAGTCACACAGCCAGTCATGGTAGAGAGCCTGGTCAGCGTCTCTCTGCTCTGCTCTAGAGAGAGGCTATCCTGGTGGAACCTGTGTGACCCATGGGTCACTGGCCAGAGCAGCATACGGACTTTGCTCCTTGGTGAACCAAGACAACCTGCCTGCTCACCCATCAGGCTGGGAGCTGTTTGCCTCATCAGCTCTGCTGGTTCCCAACATTACAGACCTCACCACAGTGCCTTCTGGGGGGGAACATTCCTAACTTGTTGACACTATAAAAATCCTATTCCTGACTGTCCCACTCATTCTGCAGCACACATAAACTGCTGAACTTGGCGAAGCCTGTGCTTTCCCTGTGATGAGAGTCTTCTAGAAGGCTGTGGTGCCTACGAGGAAATGCAGCTGCTGCAGGGCTTGTGTACCCCTGTTAACACGTTTATGGCAAACCTGCTGTGCCAGGGCCTGGGAGAGGTGCTGTGGGAGATGCTGAGATAAACAAAACATCATTCCTTTCCTACCTCCAGTGTCAGGTGTGGATTCAAGCCTTTGAACATCAAAATCTAGTTTCTCATGAATATAAATACTTCAACATTTTTTTTTTTATTATCAATAATGGTGTCTTTTCCATTTTTAGTTGGTAAAGGCTTTAATGTTTAAATTTTATTCTCTTTGGTCTTGTTTACAATTCCTGTTTCCTTATTCAGTAATAGTATTTATTGAGCACCTACTTTGAACCAGCCCTGTATCTGTTCTGAAAATAGAGTGGTGGAAGTGTGCGGAACAGTTGGCCTTATAACTCCCCTCTGTTATGCACTGAGACAGGTGACAGGGTAGGAAACGGAGATGCACTATTGAGTTCTTTAACCTTGAGTCATGAACTCCTAATGGATGTGAGAGTTCATAGATACATTAGAGCAGCGGTTCTCATTCTGGGGGTTGAACGACCCTTTCACAGGGGTCACCTAAATACATCCTGCATATCAGATATTTACATTACGATTCATAACAGTAGCAACATTACAGTTATGAAGTAGCAACGAAAATAATTTTATGGTTGGGGGTCACCACAACATGAGGACCTGTATTGAAGGGTTGCGGCATTAGGAAAGTTGAGAACCACTGCATTAGAGGGTGTACAAACCTCTGAAACTATTTGTGATGCATTTGTATAAATATGTACTTTTTTTTTCTTGGAAGGGAACACACAGTTTAATTAGACTTTCAATGGGATCTAAAATGGATTTAAAGGAACCTTAAGGTTAACTCCTTTTGTAAAGTAAAGTAGTAATCTACATTATGCATGCCCTCCCACACTTGATCTATTCAAAACTATTAAAAACCTAACTTTATTTCCCCCTTTGCCTTAACATTGGTTCGAAAAGGTCCATTTTCATGAGGTAGGGCTAGCCTGGATTTCTGCAATGACCCAGTAGTAAGTTCAGGTGATTTGTATGATGCCCCTTTAAGAGCTCATTCAATGTTACAGTTGGAAGCACGTTGTTTTAGAAACATCACGTCCCCAGCACTATGGGCCACCTAGAGTGTGCTGCTCATGGATGTCAGTCACCACTTACAGCCCTTGCCACCCTCTCAGCATTTAAAATATTTACCTATGACTCTGAAACCATACTGCTTAGAGAAAATTTGTGAATCTGGACTTGTCAAAATCCAAACTTGAAATCAGACGACTCCCTCCCTCCCTCTCTCCCTCCCTCCCTTCCTTCCATTTTTACCCAAGGATATTTTCCCATTGGTTTCTTCAGAGGGTGGAAGGAAGGGAAAGAGACAGAGAGAGAGAAATGTTGAGGTGAGAGAGACATCACACATGCCCTGACCTGGGACTGGGGATTGAGTCTGCAATCCAGGTACATGCCCTTGACCAGAATTGAACCTGGGACCCTTTGATCCTCGGGTCAATGCTCTATCCACCGAGCCAAACCAGCTAGGGCAGACAGATTTATTTTATTCTCTAGATTGTCTTTGCTTATGTATAGGAGATTGCCAGTAAATTGTGTGATTTTTCTTCCTTCTGTGCCTTGAGTAGTCCTTGCCAAAAACGAGAACACGCTTAGAACAATAATGAAATATTTGAGTGTGCTCACTGACAGAGTTCCTAATGGTCTCAACCAGACTCCATGACTAAGAAAAAGGAAATGAGGAGATATTGCTTTAGTATTTACTATTGTTCCAGAATAGACCAGGGAGAACTGATGGTGGAGGTGGAAAGGAGATTTACATGGAGCTATTCCTATTTCTGAAGGCTCTCAAAACTGGTGTTGGCAGAGAACATTGCTAGTCCTGTCCCAAACAGCACCCCCCCATGGCTGCCCCTGGTGTACATAGTAGGGTTGTCATGGATGCCTCTTAGTTCATACATTTTTTTGAATAACACAATCACTAATGGATCATGGACACCCACGGGCGGCTATAGGGTATCTGCTATTTGATAGATATTTAACAGCAGATCCTGAAAGTGTGAGTAGAGATGAGCCACTTACCTTTATTGGTGGTAAAGGGGAGGTGGACAACCCTGGTGGGGGTTCCAAGGTGGTATCAGAGTCCACGAGAGGCATGGATAGGAGAACATGGATAAAAGTCAGTTAACAGACTGGAAGTTTCTCAAGGTTATGTCTCTCTTCCTTGTTTGTTTGAGGATGAGCCTATTCTTTTATCAAGACTTCATAGTTTTAGACTAGGCCCCTAAAGAAGTTTCTTCTCTCTGAGAAACAAACCCATTGGCTTAGGTGTGTTAGAAGAAACTAGAAGAAAATTGGTCCTTGAAAGAAGATACTGCAGTTGGTAAAATTTGTATTTTTTGCTTGAGGGAACTCCCTAGTTACTGGAGCATGCGGTAGTTAGAAGTCAAGCAGAACAAAACAAAACAAAAAACCGGTGCTATTGGTGAATTTAGGAATTGGAGGACAAAGTTCAGAGCTGCCATAATAACTGGAAAATGAAGGAGGAAATTTTAGAAATAAGGGCAACCACAGAAGGGAGAGCAAGAAAATCATTGTTAACTTTGCTCAAATCATTCACTGAGTTCTGAGCTCATATGAATGGGGAGACTCCAAAGTTCCTAGCAAAAAAACAACAGCTGAACAGTGGAAGGAACTGAGAAATTTTAGCTTGTACCCTTGGTAGGGTAAACTGACTTTGGAGCTTGAACTAGCCCAATTTATCTGCTACAATATAAAATGAATATTTCCCCCCAAAGATAAAAGAATGTAGACCTTCTTAATGTATTATACTATATAGTAAAAATGTATCTGAAATTAATAGTTTATTAGATGGGGTTAACAGCATATTAAAAATGGTAGAAGAAAGAGTCACTGAACCTGAGGTTAGATCAAGTAAAAATATATACAATCTGAAAAACAGAAAAAAAGATAGGAAAAATTTAACAGAGTATTAGTGATAGTGGAACAATATAAAATGGCCTAATATATATGTAATTGGAATCTAAGAAGGAGACGAGAGAGAGAATGGGGCAGAAAAAATATTTGAAGACATAATGACCTAAGATTCCCAAAATTGGTGAAAAATAATCAACTTTCAGAGACAACAAGTTCAGCAAACCCAAAGCAGGATAAATACAAAGAAAGTTGCTGTTTACATAATAGTCAAAGTATTAAAAACAAAGAAAAGTTTTTAAAGCAGTCAGAAAGATTAAAATGACATAATACATATGTGAAAATAATGATATTACTAGTAAAAGACTGACTCTTTATTAGAAGTAATAGAAACCAGATGACAATGTCATAACATTAAAAATACTAAAAGAACATGAAAAAAAAATCTGTCAACCCTTAAGATCTGTATTCAACAATCCTATATAATAAAAGCCTAATATACTAAGTGTCTGGTTTTCTAGTTATCCATTCAACCAAAGCGTAACATGCTAATAATATGCTCAGACCACTCAACTACTCATTATGATGTGCACTGACCACTAAGGGGCAGACATCAACCAGCCGACCAATCACTATGACATGCACTGACTACCAGGGGGCAGAGCTCCAACTAGTAGGTGAGCTTACTGCTGGGGTCTGGCAGATAGAGACTGAGCAAATGGGCCAGGCATGCCCTGGGGCCCTCCCGCAGTCCCTCCCCAGCTGGCCAACCTCCCGTATCCCTCCCTGGTTCTGATGGTGCACACTGGTGGAGTCCCTCAGCCTGGCCTGAACCCTCTTGCAATCTGGGACCCCTTGGGGGATGTTGGAGAGCCAGTTTTGGCCTGATCCTGCATGCCAGGCCAAGGGACCCCACTGGTACATGAATTCATGCACTGGGCCTCTAGTAATGTACATAAAAATGAAAGTGAAATATTTTCAGAGAAGTAAAAGCAGAAAATGTGTCTACAGCATAATTGTATCATGCTACAGGAAGTTCTTTAAGTTGAAGGGAAGTGGCACCGACTGACGACATAGATCTGCAGGAATGAATTTATATACATAAACAGTTATATACATATTTTTTTTCTTGATTTATTTAAAAGAAATATAGCTATTTAAAACAAAAGGTAAACCACTGTTTTAGTTTATAATGTATGCCCCTTTGGGCTATTGCACATGGAGTGTTTGCCTTTGTCATAAAATAAGACTCAGATTTTAAAAGATTGAAATCTTAGAGATTGAAATCTCAAACCACAATGGAATTGAATTAGAAAACAGGGTTTAGAAAATCCCAAATAAATGGAATTTAAACCATGCTGTGTTTTCAGTCTCCACAGGAGGTCTGGGAAGGCCCCTTTCTGGTGTCCAAAGCCACAGGATACCCTGCACTCAGGGTTGGTTAGTCCAACACAGTGAGAGGGAAAGACAGTGGCATTCACCAAGTTCTCACTTGTCACAAAGTACCTTAGATGCCTAACTCCTGTAATCCTTACAGGGCTATCCCTGTGTGAGAGCTAGGATCAAGTGATTTGCCCAGCGTTTCATAGGTAGGCAGGAGAGCAAAGGTGGGGCCAGGTCTGTCTGACTCCAGAGGCCTTTCCCTGGGCCACATTAAAGTGTGGTCCCTTCATCACATTTATATAGTTACATTTCATTTCCTGATGAGATTTTGGATAAACAGATAAAAATCTCTTCATTGTCTACCTTTACATCTTACAGCTGTACTTTTCCACTTCATATAATTGTTATGTTTTCATTTATATTAAGTATTCACAGAAATCTTCCTTTCATACCTCAATTGAAGGGACCTCCTGATCTCCTAGATTTAGGTGAGAGGACCTCTGAAACACATGTATATATGTGTGTAGGCACATATATGTATATATGTGTGTATATGCACATGGATATATGTGTATGTATAGATGCATGCACACACATGTATTTATGTATATTTGTATATACTAGAGGCCCAGTGCACAAATTTGTGCATGGGAGGGATCTGGCCGGCCCAGCCCCAATCGGAGTAGATCAGGACTGGGCCTGTCAGGAGAAGGAGATGGCGGGAGGTTGACCAGCCAGCCCACTCTGATTGGGCCCGATCAGGGCCAGGCCAGCTGGGGAAAGGGGCCGTGGGTGATTGGCTGGTGGACCCCGACCCTGATTGGGGTTGGGGGCCTGATTGGGGGCAGGGCTGGCCATGGGGAGGGGCTGTGGGTGGTGGGCCAACTGGTCCCATCCCCAAATGGGGTGGGGCATGCCAACCAGGGGCCAGTGGCCTGGGGGAGAGGCCATGGGTAGTTGGCCAGCTGGCCCTGCCCCTGATTAGGGTAGGGAGACAGTATGGAGTGGGGCTGGCCAGGGAGAGGGGCTGCTGGAGGTTGGCCAGCCAGCCCTAACCCCTATTGGGGTGGGAGGTATGATCAGGAGTGGGGCAGCTGGAGGGAGGGGCTACAAGGAGGATGGCTGGGCAGCCCCACCCCCTATTGGGGTTGGAGGCAATCAGAGGCAGGGGTTGCGGGTTAGTCAGGGTGGTGGGGGCACATAGGGAGCATAGATGGCCAGGGGAAGGGACTTCAGACCTATTGTGGTTGGAGCAGGCTGACCAGGGGCAGGCTGGCCAGGGGGAAAGGCCACAGGAGGTTGGCTGGCCAGCCCAACTCCCTGATCAAGCCAGTTCACTGGCTAGAGTTGGAATCATAGCAACCAGTCTCTGGTCATTATGGTTGTTACAGATGCTGGCTTTTTATATATAGAGATTATACAAATAACATACAATATATATATATATATATAATATATATATAATAAATATTTTTGTCTCTTCTTTGGTTTTTCCTTGAGGTTTTCTCAGGTTAACATTCTTTAGGCAGGTTAGCCCTACCACTCTCCCTTTGCTGAAGGGCTAGCTACCTCCTGTCAAAGCCTGGGGTGGAGGTCTGTGCTCTTCGGCCTGTGTGCTTCATCAAGGCCAGGTCCCAGTCCCTGCTGTATGTGACTGTGCCAAGCTCCAGCCTGGTGTTGAGTGCACCTTTTAACCTGTCTCCCTGGGATGATGAATGGCACCTGTGGAGCGTCAGGCACCTCCACCAGAGGAGAGCCCTAAACTGGGATTAATCTGTGTTTGTCACGGATGAGTGCTGTGCACGCAGGGGGCCTGCGTTAGTGTCAGGCAGGTGGGAAAGCCTTCCCATCCACGGTTCACTGGGGCAGCACTTGTCAAACAGCACTGCTCACAGCCTGGTGCACCTTTAGTGCACATTAGTCAGCGGTGCCACCCTCGAACTGCCCATTGCAACTTTGCTGTGGCCTGGACACCCTCCCTGGCAGCTTTCTCATAACTCTTATAATGAGAGATTATGTCCTTCAAACACAGTGTAGGCTCAGATTTGAATCCTGACTTGCCCTCCATCTACCTACCTGATGTGGCATTTGAGACACCATACTGCTTTTCTGTGCTTTAGTTTTGTGTGTTTTTTGCCTTAACAGGAATAAAAATAAAGTCCACTTTCTGAGTTGTTCAGAGATTCAGTAAGGTGATACCCGAGGGAAATCCCTGTGTAAAAGGAAGCTACATCATTCTGCCTTTGTTGCTTTATAACTGATTTAACCCCACCGATACTTGATTGATATAATCAGAGGCTGCTTGCATCTAACAAACCTTTTAATTTATCAGTAAAAATGCATTATCTAAGCATGTTTGGTTGGTGAAGTAGAGTGTACCCCCAATTCCTTGATGCCAGCAATATAAATAATGTTTACATTTGGCCTTTATTGGGGGGAGGGGAGATGTGTAGCTACTTTGGAAAGTACTGGGAGTTTTCATCCTTAGCCTCTGCTGCAGTTGTAAAATTGTCAGAAACGATAGAGTTATAGATCTCAAATGAAAGAAATCAAGTATGAGTCATAGGTTAGTCCTGAGATGGAGCTCCTTGGATCCAGGAGTTGTGAGGAAATACAGATATGACCATCTCTGTTTGAAGGGGTATTTGCTCTATGGAGGGTAAAGAGTAGGGGCAGATATAGGACTTTGTGGAGGCAATGCTATTATAGGGCAACAGAGTGACAACTGAGTAGGTTTATGTGAAGAACATTTATTGATTTATAACTGCAAGGGATACAGATGTGTATTGTAAAATACTGGGGAAATTTTGTGTCTGTATACTTATTCAGAGTATTTTTACTGCATGTCTCCTTTGGGCCAGGCATGAGACACATCAGTAAACAGGATAGTATTCCTGTCCTCATGTAGCTTAAGTCCCAAGAAGAGCAGAGGAAGACAGACACTACATATTTGATGAATACTACAGTGAAAAAGAAAGGGAGGGGAATCGGTACCAAGAGTAGTGGCTTGTGGGGGTAAAAGAGGAATTTATAAAAAGGTGATAGTGTAGGAAGGATTCATTTATAAAGGATAATTGAGCATAAATCTCAGGAAAGAGAGACTAAGCCATGTCAATATCTGAAGAAAGAACATTTCAGGTGAGAAAACAGCTGGTGCAAAGGTCCTGAGGCAGGAGAGTGCTATGTTGCTGTAACAGAAGGAGCATAGTGAGCACAAGGGGGTGCTGGAGAGTAGGAGGAGCAATGAGGGCCAAGCCCTGCAGTGTGTGGTTGGCCCTGGAACCTTTATCTTTCTCTGTGATGCTGGGTTTCTTTATCTATGGAACCCTACATAGGGATGCCAATTGGTATGTAAAATATCATTACAATTTCAGGAGCTTAGGGAAAGGGAGTTGATAATTCTGTTACCTCTTCTTTGTGTTTTAAGTCGAGCTCATATATTGTGGAGGCAGCATATTATAATGGAAACAACATGGTGTTGACATTGTAGGATGTGTGTTCAAATCTTGACTCTGTCCTATGCAGTCCTGTGACTTGGACTTTGGGCACACCATTTAGCCTCTTTGAGTCTCAGTTTCCTCATCCATAAAACTTACCTGATAGAATTTTTGAGAATATTAAGCACTCAGGCCATCCATATATACATATATATTTGAGAGGGTGTGGGGAGGAGAGAGAGAGGGGAATTGCTGAGAAGCCAAAGGTGGAAAGGAATATGGTCTAATCCAATTAACTTCTGATTTTTTTCCTTAAATGCTACTGTTCCATTTAGAGCTGCATGATTCAATAAATAAACCAATAGACACGTGTGGCCATTTAAGTTAAAATTAATTGAAGCAAAATAAGATTAAACATTTAATGTCTCAGTCATACTAGTTATATTTCAAGTGCTCATTACCCACATGTGGCCACTGCGCTGGGCAGTGCAGACGGCAGATCATTTCCATCGTCACCAAAAGGTCAATTGGGCAGCGCCGCGCTGGGGCAGGGCAGACCTGTTTCTCCTGGGCTCGTGTCCAGGTATGTGGTGAGGTGTGAATGCCTTTCCTGGTGGTGGCATTTCATAATGCTGTCTCTGCACCTCCGTGAGCTGGTCCCAGTCCCTGGGGAGCAGATGGGGTGGGATTTCTAAGCCCTGGGACAGAGTTTCCAAGTCAGACTTTTTGAAGTCAAAGCCAGGGGTCACTCTTAACCCTTCCCTCTGGGATTCCAGTGCAGGCTAAAGCTTTCAATTCGGGTCTCTCACGGGCATTGTCAGAACTAATTAGGGCACGATGAACATCCTAAGATGCTTTGCTGATGAGAATTGCAGAATAATATTACTAATTGCACATCGCTTTGGCAAGTCTGTTGCCTTCCTCCTGGTCCACTTGAAATGAGACTAATCTGTTGGTTTGTTAGCTCCTCTCCAGATGCATTCCATGTGCACTCAAAAAGTTGTCTACGTGGTTTTTGGTTTTTTTTTTTTTTTTTTTGTATTTCAACATATTCCTGAAATGAATAGCCCTCTGTGTCAGCTTATTAAGGTTTGTTTATGAAAAACAAGCCTAATACCCAATGGCCTGTAGTAGACATTGAAAAAAACAAGCCAGAAACCAATCAGAGAATTCAGTTAGACAGCAGTGGCCACGGTTTCCTTACAGGATTGTGCCAGATGGGCAGTGGCCACAGGGGATACCTAGACCAAGAAGATAAACAAGATTAAAATGAAATTATTTCTCATTCCAAGTCAGGATTTTCTACTGTGTTTGCAGCAGCGACTCTGGGGAAACAGCCTGCAAGGAATTCACTGTCGCTGCTCGCTGTGTGTGTGTGCGCAGCGATAAATCAGTGGATTTATGGATTTAATTTTCTTTTCCTATCTCAAGATGGGAATTTAAAAGTTAAGGTGGGTATCTACAGGTAGTAAAATGCCATTTTGTTCTTCCTTACTGGCTGAGTCTTGCACTGAATTAAAATTGCAGGGAAATCTAGTTAAAGATGGGTCAACATTCATTAGCGCCATGGAGATGCAGTTGCAGTCCAGAGGCCTGGCTGTTCATCCAGCTTTGCTGAGAAAGGGCTGCGCGCTGACAGAGGTTTGCGCTGGAAGAGGATGGGTGGCTCAGTTGCTTCTGGTCACGTCTGCACCCCTAGTAGCTGCCCCAGCATTTTGGTCGGGCTCCCCTCCACCTTTCCTTTCCTTATCTGTCCCAGTGAGTGGGACAGCATGGTTTTCTCACGGAACATACTGCCTTTCTTTCCTGTAAGGTCTGGGGCTTTAACTTAAGATGGTTCCCACCTGAAACCCTCTTTAGAGGTAATTCAGACGGCTTGGCCTACCCCACCCCGCGCCTCCTACACACATCCCGTTTGCCTTCACTTGTTTTAGAAAATGTCCCTACATGGTCTCTTATTCAGAGACCTCAGCTGTGTTAGACTCCTATGGTTGCAAGGGAACATAACCCAATTCGGACTAGCTTAAGGAAAGCCGAGTTCTCCTCCACATCACTTGAAAGTCAGGCAGGGCTGCATCCAGGGCATGGTCCCACTTTCTCTTCACCTCTTGGCTGCAGCTCCTTGACACACTGGGTGCATTCTCAGACATGGTTTTCCCATGGGGGTCTGGGAAGATGTTCTGGTGACATTCCCAGCCAGCTCTTCCCAGTAGAGTCATGCGGAGAGAACAGATGAACAGATGGGTGCCATGTGTGAGCCGACCCCAGTTCATTCACTCGGCTATAGCTGCTCCTTTGAGTTGCTTCAAGTGACGATCCTTTTGAGTGTCGCTGCTTATGAACATGGTTGTTTGTGTCTTTTTGTAAATCGGTACTCACTTCTGTTGGGTGTGTTCCTGGGGGTGGAGTCTCTGGCTCAGGAAGTGTCTGTGGAGCAGTTTTCTGAAGTGGCTGTACTTCTACTCTCCTGCCAGCACTGAATCCGAGTTGAGGTTCTCCACCATTTGTCCTACCCTGGGCCTGGCCATCGTTTAACACAGAGAGGCTTACAGTTGTTCATGTGGAAAATCATACAATAATTAAAAAGTAACAACACAAGAATAAACTCTGTGTTTCATATACAACTGTTAACCTACATGTAGATTAGCCTACTTGTGGAATATTTTGGCCTAGCAGTATCCTAGTGTGTGAAATGCCTGTTCAACTCTCTTGTCCCTTGGAATTGGATTGCTGTCTTTTTTCTTATCAGTTTGTATACAGTCTGTATGTATTCTAGGTGTAAGCCATTTGTTGGTTGTAACTCATGCCAGCATCTTCTCTCACTCTGTGGTTTGTTTCTTTCACTCTCCTTATGGTGTTTTTTGATGAGGACAATGCTTTATGAGTTTTCTCCTTTCTTAACCATTTCCCTCACATATTTTGAAGCAACATCTAGGAAATATGATTTCCTGCCTCTGTTGAGCGGAGTGTGCAGCTCTCTGTGGCTTTGTTCTGGCTTCAGCCAATACATCTGCAGCTGAGAACCCTGTGGTCTTTCTTCCTGAATTGCTTTTTAAATGGTAAAACAGAAGTACCTGCCCTCACCTCTGCCTCTGGCTTACATGTTAGAGTTTTTGTTTTGTTTTGTTTTTTCTATTCCTTTTTAAAGACTCTTAAATCCCTGACTCTTTAGACCTGTTTTAAGACTGTGGAACCAGAGAATTCTGTGTTTTAAAGAAAAGCAACAGGCCAATCAAACATTCCCTTTATTTTATTCTCCTAAAGTGGTAATATGATGGAAAGGCTTTGAAAAAGAAGAGGAATTGAGGGTTAAAATGCACATAAATGAGAATCATTTATTAAAAAATAATTCTACTTATGATGGCTAGTCATTATGAGCGCCAGTCAGTCTTTTTGCTGATCACTTTCCATAGATTGTCTCGTTTAGACTTTGTGAAGTCTATGAAGTTGGCCCATTAACAGCCTCATTTTATAGATTGGAAAGTGAGGTTCTGAACCTCCAAGGTCACATAGTCAATAAAATTGGAGCCGAGATTCAAACTGGGTTCTGTTGGGCTCAGAGCTCAGTGCCCTGTCCGACTGCCCTGCTGGCGAAGATACATCCTTGCTCTTTACAAATCGGATCAAGCCAATCAAAGCACATGTCAGGCCTCCTCCTACGAAAAATTGGGTAGCTTCTCCTTTCCCACTTCTCCATCTCTGAAATAAATCCACAAGACTGACCGTCTCCTTTTAAAGTTGTGCAGTTTCTCCTTATTCTAGAAGGCATTGCCTCTTGTTCCCTAGTGCCATCAGGAGGACCTAGAGGTTTTGGGTAAAATATGGTGGCTTCAAGACTTAGCAACAACTTAGCCTAGACTTAAGTTTGTAAAAATTATCGTGTCCAGGTTTCCCTGTTCGGTGTAGCCTGATGTCCAAGCTGAGCAGCAAACCTAGGAGAGATCAGTGACTAGATTCTCAGCTTTCAGATCTTCTCTCTACTCATTGGTTAAAGACTCTTTCTTTCTAGGCCACTGACCAATTCTCACAGCCATGAGGGAGTTGGCCCTGGTTGGGGAGATAGGACACTCGTTGAGGAAGCATTGAGTAGGACTCAGGCCTCTGTGCTGGGCTTTTTATGTTGCAGGCAGTTTATTGTCAAGATTCGAAACAAAGTTAGGGTGGGATATATCCAAGGGCTCCCAAGGCTCTTAAATTCCTGGTTTATGGCTGGAAGGGAGGAACAGCTGCCATTACCTGTTCTTTCAGAGTGTCAGTAGCACTGTGCCTTGAGTAGCACAATTTACCACAGTTGATTTAGAAGCTACCTATAAATCGTGGAGCCTTGTTCATGGAAGGAGAAAAGCATACAGAAGATGGGGGCTCGGCCTGGCTCCCTCTCGTTGTGTGATGGAGGCTCCTTCAGTGCTCTGAGGGCCATAGCAGTGGTGAATTCAGTCTCTCAGGGACTGGTGTAGCTCAGTGCCTTGTCATTTGTGGGTGACTCTTGCCACTTTCCTTTTCTGCTTAACCATTGGGTCTTGCCTTCCTGTGCTTCCATTTGACTATTGAGTACCTCTTGCAAAGGGACTTCCCTTTACATTTAACTTGAAAATCGTATTTTCTCAATTTTATGGCTTGTGACTTCCACCCGCCCATTGTTTCTCTCCCCATGTAGATAACGCCTAAAACATAAACAGCTGTTTTCTGGGTAATCTTTCACATTGCCTTTTGAACAATTTAGCAGTTGCAAGGGCCATGGGAATGACTGCCCTAGCCTGAGCCAGCCGTCCATGGACATCGCGGCAGTGGCAGCATGAAGATGGGCTGCTCATGGAGTTCAGAGCTTAGTAATTGCTGAGAGCAATTTGCTTTCTCCTCTCATTAGTGTTTATCTAGACCCAAGTGCAGAATCTAAGGGGAAATTGAAAACAATATTGTCCTTAGAGTTGGAGGTGCAAAAAGGAGGGCGGGGGGGAGAGAAAGAGTTTCATTCACTGGTTAACTAGTCTCTAACAATTTAACTAAGTTTTTGCCCACTGAAGTCTTGGAAGACACGGATAGTGTATTTTCTTCCAGTTGGGTAGGATGTAGGAGAAAGGAAGTCCCATGGTCCCGCTTTCCCAGCACTGTCTCTTGTGGAAGTGTCGCCAAGTGCCGAGGCAGAGCCAGTCCCTGTGTTGTAGGACCTTCCGCAGCATGTGGCTCAGCTTGCTTCTTGCAAGTTTTGACCATGAAGTCTGTGTCCAGGAGGTAGAGTGTGGGGCATGGCACACTGGGTGCTCTCAGGGCTGAGCCCAGCTGTCTTCTGCTGGGGACTCTGGGCAGAAACAGTTTACATCATGACATTGTAAGTCTCCTGATGATTGGGGGGTGGGGTGGGGTAATGGCCTAGGAGGCATAGGTCAGGGGAACTGTTGGGGGAGGAGCTGGCAGGAGCCCCTGAAGAGCAGTCACACTGCATCTCGCCCATTTTGCTTTCAGATAAGAGTCTCTTTTTTGTTGAGGCTGGAACCTATGCCATATACCAGGTGTACCAGTTAATAATGCAGATTTTTTTTCAATAGATGGAGTTACACATATGTTGATATATATGTGATTTGATATGGATGGTATTTTGTTGCATTGACAACAAGCTTCAAAACTTCATGTGTCAAATTTTCTGAAGGTGTTACCATCATAAATATTTTTATGCTTTAAAAATGTTGAATTTTTTGCCAAAAAATAGCATTTGCGGGAAGTTTTAATTCATTATTTTGAAGAAAAAGTTATGGTATACTTCAGGAAGCTTATGGTGAACATGCTCCATCTCAAGATACTTGTGAACGCTGGTTTAAGTGCTTTAAAAGTGATGCTTTCGATGTGAAAGACAAAGAACATCCAAGTCAACCAAAAAAGTTTGAAGACCAAACGTTAAAAGCATTATTGGATGAAGATGCATGTCAAACTCAAAAATAACTTGCAGAAAGATTAAGTGTTGCTCAGCAAACAATTTCCAATCATTTACAAGCAATGGGAAAGATTTTAAAGAAGGAAAATGGATGCCATATCAAATGAACTGAAGAGAAATGGAAAACGGAAAAGTCATCAGTAAAATGTTGCTTCAACGACACGAAAGAAAGTCTTTTTTGCATTGAATTGTGACTGGCAATGAAAAGTGGATTTATTTTGAGAATTCCAAATGCCTAAAAGCATGGGTTGATCCAGGTCAACCATCAACATCAAATCAACTGCAAGGCCAAATTGCTTCGGAAAGAAGACAATGCTCTGTGTTTCGTGGGATCAGGAAGGTGTGGTGTATTATGAGCTTCTGAAACTAGAGGAAACCATTAATACTGATTGCTACCAAAAACAAATAATCAATTTGAACCACACTTTGATCATAAAACAACCAGAATGGGCAAGAAGACACAGCAAAGTAATTTTGTTTTGTGATGATGCACCATCACACACTTCAAAACCAATTAAAGACATATTAAAAGATCTAGCCTGGGAACTGTTAACCCACCTGCCGTATTCACCAGACCTTGCTCCTTCAGATTACCACTTGTTCCGATTGATGGCACATGCACTTTCTGAGCAGCACTTCAAAATGTACAAAGAATTGGAAAATTGGGTCTCTGAATAGTTTGCCTCAAAACAAGAAAAGTTTATTGGGACGGTCTCCACAAATTACCTGAAAGATGGGGGAAATGTGTAGTTAGCGATGAACATTACTTTGTATAAAGCACTTTTGATGTTTCTCTTGAAATTATCACGTTTTCTTTGATTACGAAATTTGCGTATTAACCACTACACCTGGTAAACCTCAAGGTGTTAAGGAAATTCTCCAGCTGCTCCTGGCGTCCTTTAATAAACTCTTAGGTAAGTGATCACCAAGAGAGTCAATCAATGTCCATTGAACTAAACAGAGCTTGTGTAAATCTTCCTATAAAATACTCATTTTCCACCATTACCACCCTTTGGAGTAATGAAGCCCATTAGTTCATACTGTGTGTGAAATAGTGGTCTTTCTTTCTCCTTACTGCAAAATTCCATCCTGAGACTTGGGGGTGGTGGCGAGTTTGGTTTTCCTTCGTGACTGAGGCTTGATGTCCAAGTGCCTGTCACTGGCTGCCTTGCCACCTTCTTGCTCTGTGAGTCTACACACTTGATTCTATTCTGTCTCCACTGTTCCAGGCTGAAGGCTACTTCCACATCCTGCCCCATCCCCAGGAGGTACCCAGCAGGCCTGCTGCAGCTGCCCTGGGGAATTAGTGAGAAACAAGGAGGAGTCCTCTCTGGAGGGTGCATCCCTGCTCCTGGGTGTGGATGAGGCAGCAGTGCATGTGGGATTTCAGCCCCCTCCCTTCCTGACCAGGCTTTCTGTAAGTGAGCAGGCTGTGTGACCATCCATGGCGACCCCAGGGACTCGCACATGTGAAGTCCATTGCTAAGGCTCCATACACAATAGACACCAACAGGTATCGGTTCCTCTGACATCCCTTCTTACCCATACTAAAATTCACTCTGGGCTGAAAAGAGCGTTGCTGAGCTTAGAGTGTTTCTGAGGCCCTGAGGTATAGTGGGAAGTACATGATCTTTGAAAACCAGTGGGCCGAGGCTTTGATCCTGCCTGGCTTTGCACTTTGATACTTAAGCCAAGTGTGTGATCCCCAACATCTCAGCACCTCTTTCCCTTAGTCTTTAAAATGGGACGACAAACAGCAGCTACCACATAAGATGGGGGAGAGCATGAGTAGTGGTCTGCTCAGAGCAGGGCAGTGAACAGCCTGCGGGCAAACCCAGCTGAGGTCAGTAGTTTAGAATATTCTGTACATTTTTAAAGAAGGGAGGCGAATGTGTGACAGAGTCTGGATGGGCGCACAAAGCCAAAAATGTTTACTCTTTGGCCCTTTATAAACAAGTTTGCTGACCCCTGGTTTGGAGGGTTGAGCCCCACCTGGCACTGGGTGGGCAGCTCTACACAGGGGGTTCCTTCCTCATCTGTTACAGCTCTTTCCCAGGGTTCCTCCCTCCTGAGCACTTGGTGCGAAAGAATTCATCCCCAAGATCAGCCAGGAAGGCAGAGGCGGGCCTCCAGTGGACACCAGCTCAGAAGGGAAATCGGTAGCAATTCTGTGGTTTACGAGTTTTCCCGCCTTTCGGTGTAAAACCCACTGAGGACTGTGTGTGCTTATGGTTACCCCAGGTGTGAGTAGCTTTCAATGATTTCTAATAAATCATTGTGTTTAAGCTGAGTATTGGTGGGGCATTTTTCTTACAGTCTTTAAACCAGTTATTTATTTTCCTGGAGAAACAACCCAAATGGCTTGGTAATGAACTGCCACTGTTGTTACGGGACTTGTTCCCTTTATGGTGGGAAGATTTATGTTCCCAGGTAGATGGTAGTTGCGGGAGATGTAAGAATAATGTGGTCCTCTAAGAGCAGAGACAGCGTGAATAAGCACCAAAGTTCTGGGGAGCTGTGGTCCAGGATGTGTCCATAACTTACTCAATATTCTCTCCAGTCCAGCCATTCAGGCATAATTGTGTGGGAGAATGCAAGAACCAGCAAGAAGGCAAGAAGGGACCGAAACCATATTTGTACTTGATTTAGTGAGGTGGACCCCGGTTTGTTACAGTGTGTGCTCACTCAGAGGAGTGCTGAGGAGCCACTGTTGGGCTCACACTGCTGCTGGGGGAGGAGGCAAATTAGTCGGGGTGACTCACAGGTCACTGCAAATTGGTGCCCTCAGCAGACGGTTCACTTAGAATGCGAAGTACAGAGGATGAAGCAGGACAGACTCCTGCTTCATCCTCTGTCCGCCAGCCCAGCTTCACCCTGGCCACCAGGCAGAGGTCTGATGTAGTACGTTCTTCCTGGGATCTCACTTCCTTTCTTCTCTCTTTCCATACTCTGGCTTCCCCCATCTCTTAGCCCTAAAGGCTCAGCTTCCCTGGGCATTGTCAAGGGTTGAGCCTATTTCTTCAAAAGAATGAAGTTACCAGTTGCCAAAGAGAAGTCACAATTTCTTCACATTCTGGCTCTGATTCAACCATAGCTGGTCTGAGCTGGTCCTGCAGGGCTCCTCCTTTGGGAGATGATGGTCCAGAACTTGGCCAACTTGGGTGGTGGGCAGTTATGGCGTGGAAAGAGGCCAGGGTTCTGCAGTCGAACAGAGCTGGATTTGAATCCCTGCTCTGCTGCTTTTTGCTGTGTGACCTGGAACCATTTACTTAATGTCTCTGAACCATAGTCGCCTCAGTGGTAAAATGTAGAGGATACTGCCATCCGTGCAAAGCCGTTGTGATGATTATGAGGGATATTCAACATAAAGCTGAGAGCAGTGTTTGGCCAGTGGTAGATGCTGCCTTTTGAACTCTCTTTAGAAAATGATGGGGACCTGCACCTCCCTAAGACCGAAGTTCTTGCCTTACTGTCCTCTGGGTCCACTGCAGGTCTGTAATAGAGCATGTTCTTACATCATCCATGTTCATTTTCCTGGTCACTGTATCTTTTCCCTTCAAGAATATTTGCACACTCTTTTCATTCCCCTTTTCCCTCTTTACCAGTTCTTAATCCTCCTTACCTTTCATCCTTGCCTGGACCTGAGCTAACAGGTGCCTCATAAATTCAGGGGTCAGACAAAGCCCTCTCCCCAAATGTTTCTTACCTTTTCTGTTGTCAGGATTTTGTCACCTCAGACTTGGATCCCTTATTGAATGTGAATGGCCTGGGAGCTGGTAGGGTCCACTTTACCTGGCTCTGAAGGAAGGAAGGATCCAGGACCAGGTGTCGATGAGTGATGTAGGGGAGACAACCACGAGGGCACAGAAGCCTTGGTGGGCCGGAAGGGCTGAGTCTCTGAGGACAAGCCTTGCCTCAGTCAGAGTACGCATGTGTAGGGAGCTCCGTCCCCACGGAAAGGCAGTAGGTGCCTTGTTGAACCTCGATTTAACACTGAGAACTGGCCCTTACGTTCTTCCTGGGGTTACTTCAGTCTGTGCCCTGCAGACACCCACGTCTGTGGAGGGCACTTCAACTGAATTCTGAAGGGGCTTTTCTAGAGCTTCTGCATTTATCCAGAGCATGAATGGTTGAAGGACCTAGCTTATCCCTGGTTACTTCTCAGCACTTCTCAGGGTGGCTCTAGTTAGTGGAAACTCCTGGGATTTCAGAGCCCCCTTCCCTTTACCCCCCAGAAAGGAAATGGATTTGGTGCAATGTTACCTTTGGTGCTTGCTTTGGTATTGGGCCCTGCCCAGTCATAAAGTAGGCTGAAACAGCATCTGAGAGGCGCCACCCCTACCTGGCAGGGAGCCCCTGTGAGGTGAGGAAGGGGCTTTTAAAAAAATTGATTTGAGAGAAAGAAGAAGGGACACACACACACACACACACACACACACACAGAGAGAAAGAGAAGGGTAGGGGGAAGAGACAGAGAGAGAAACGTGATTTGTTGCTCCACTTACTATCAATGCATTCATTGGTTGCTTCTTATATGTGCCCTGACCTGGAATCAAACCAGCAACCTCGATGTATTGTGAGGATGTTCTAACCAACCGAGCTACCCAGCCAGGGCCAGGAAGGGACCTCTAATGGCTGACTTAGAACCTGGCAGCTCTTCCCCAGGAAAACGTGTGAGTTTGTATTTCCACCTTATTATGAAGGCACTAGCTCCTGCTTGTGGAGTCTGTCCCCACTGATGGCAGGAGTGAGCGTCCCAGCAGGCGCTGGTATAGGTGTGCCCAGCCAGTACACTCAGCCGGTTGGATGGGCTGCAGTGGCAGCCAGCAGGTAATGAGAAATCCATCATTCACGCTGTTGCTTGAAGCTCTGGATCACATGCCTTGAGCTGTGAGTAATGTGATTACTTAAGCGGCATTTTATTTACACTTTCACACAGAGCAGAGGCTGCTGCTTTTCCAAAGCCGCCATCACCCGGGTTTGATTTTTTAAAAGTCTCTGCAGAGTCCGGATGGCAGCATCACAAATATCCTAATCCAGACGACACTAGTGGTCTGTGCTTGAAACTCTGTTATCAGCTTAGAGCAGGAGATACTAGTACACTGGGGTCAATTTAAAAATGCAGTTTCCATTTTTGGTGCATGCTTCATGCTGGGCATTTTGCATATATGTCTCAAATAATCTTCCCAGTAATCCCAGTCAAGTAGGCACCGTGGCCTTCATGTTGCAGACGAGGAAGCGGCAGCTCGCAGAGATAGAATTGCTTGCCCAGAATCATTTAAGCAATGGCAGTGCCGATGTCAAGAGAAGTTACCAGTTAAAAAACTGCCATAGGCGTTTATTTATTTATTTATTTATTTTTATGTTTTAGATTGGGAAGCAGAACCATTGATTTCAGCTCCACGCTGGGTTAAGAGCTGAGTTTTGTGAGAAATGGGCATCCGAGGCTTTGATGGGCAACACCAAAGTAACCCATGCAGTGCTGTTCCAGATAACTCCAGCGGGCAGCCCTGACATGGTGTCTGCAGTTCTAGCTGTGATTTGTGTGTCCTGTTGGTTAAATGAGATGAGGTATCTGAGCCTCAGATGCCTTATAAAATGGAGCCACAATCTGGGTTTGTTGCAGGAGCCGTCACCGCCATGTGGACACATGTATGATTTCCACTGTGAGCCCTGGGCCCTTCTCCTGCATGCTTGTGGCAGGGGCCATGGCTGTGCGCGGGTGCGTCAGCTGAGGATCACCCCCTGCTTACTCCAGATCGCTCCTTCCTTAATAGGGTAGCAGCAGCGTCAGGAAAAAAAGGGATAAATGAATGGTGACCTTGTGTGCCAGCCCAGAAACAGGCTAATAATAATGGTTTGTGGCTCCATCCAGCTGCCCGGAAACATTTCTAGTCATTGTCCTGGGTCGTGGCTCAGGGAGCTCTTCCTTTTCACTTCCCACTTGGCTTCCGTCTAAGCTGTGAGTGAGCATCTTCCTGCAGATGTTGGCGCTGTGTAATCGCATGTAAAAATGATGTTACCTCTCTGGCCTAAGTGTTTCCCTAATACAATGTTAGGGTAATGCTGTCTTCATTTTCCCTATTTCATAGGACTTCCAATGAATGGATGAATGAATGAATGAATGAATATGAATGAGTAAATGGATGAGACAATATACAAATACATGAAATAATCCATGTGAATTTTCTAAAGGTTGAAAAATAATAAAAAAGATAGAAGCAGGAAGAAAATTCTCATATCCCTCCCCTCCCCCCCCCACTGTTGATAACCATTACCATTTTGATTTTTCTATAATCCTTTTCTGCACTGTTTCTCTTTTCTTCTTACATTGTTGGGTCAAGGGCAATATTTATGGGTAGCTGAGGCACCTAGATGTGACCATGCAACCGACTAAATGGGAAGAAATTGTAATGGACAGCCACGCGTTCTCCTGGGTAGCCACGCTGTCCTGGCTCTGTGTGTGGCGGTGGCTGTGGCAGCTCCCTCTTTCCTGTAGGCCTCTGGGAAGGTGGCTGGGTGCAGAAGGTATGGCTACAGAGTGGAGGAAGCAGTCATGAGGCGTCTTTGGTTCTCTTTATACTTCTTGATTTGCTGTTTCTTTCCCATGTTTTTGCACATGGCTTTCTTCTAGGAGTCTCTAATGCTTATGAGAAGCTAATTTGACTAAAGATTTTGGTCTAAGGAGCTTTTTCCAAGAAATTCACTCTTAGTAGCTCTGGACATCATGTGCAAAAACCCAGCTGGACTCTTTAATGTTTGTAGGTTCTTTAATAGGAAAGGGACATAGAGATCTAGGACCTAGTTATGGTTTGTGTTTCCTATTTGGTGCTCACATTTGAAGCAAAAGCAGCTTACTGCTTCTGTCTACCTTGGATTCTTCAGGCACATTCTAGTGTTGCTAGTCTGTGAAAATTGCTCCTCTTTTATTTACACAGAGCTTTCTGGCACATTTGATTTATTATTTGACATATTTAGAGTCATTGGATTTTAGAGCTGGCTGGGACTTACATTATTAACATTCCTGTTATTCCCCCAAATAATAAATGACAAGAAAGTGTAACAATAAAAGTATTACATGGCTTCTGCTGGCTGTGTGCTCCTCCACAAGAAATAAGTACATCCTTCTTCATGTGTATTTTGTTACCATATAAATGGTCTCACCCGATAGTTTCCCTCTGGGAGGTTTTGATCTTAAATGATGGGTACCAGGGAATCCTGGCTGTTTATCTCCACTCTCTACACCTGTTCCCTGCAAACAAGAATGGCGCCTTCAAAGGCTCAGTGAGAACAGGAGGCGATTAGTTGTTATCGGTGACTGGACGTTGTGGGGTGAGGGGGGCACCAGGGTCCTGCTTCCCAGGCCTGGTCACAGGGCATGGCCCTTGTTCTCAGGGAGCTGGCTGAGAACAAGTGAAAGATGTTTAATTATTTGACGAAGTACAGGTGCAGCAAGCATATGTCCCTGTAGAATGGAGTGAGGGGCAGACATACTGACTAGCTTATTCCACTTGTGGTCCCTAATGACTCACACATGTCCTTCCTAGGTGGCATGGCAACCTCTGCGGATGGGATCTCATCCCTGGCACTATGGTCAGTGTGGCTCCCCCAGACATGGTGGCATTGCTCAGCCATTCAGCCAGAGTGGACATATTGTAATGATGCCAATGACCCGCTACAGTAGCTGTAGAGCTTTCTAGTCCCAGAGCAAAGGGCAGACTGAGTGTTGTGGTGATGGGAAGACCCTGAGCAGATGGTGTCTCCTGCCATCTTGTCTCTGTGTCTGCACCTGGACTCAGGCTTCTTTGCTTTTAGCTTGAGCTCATGCGCTGATGGTGCTGGTTCTTCCACCCACAGGGCCCTGTCCCCTCCACTGCACGTTCCTGGAAAACTCCATTCCTCAGGACCCAGCGGAGTCCCACTTCCTCAGTAGAATCTGCCCTGGCTTTCAGGAGTGGTTGTTGGCTTCCTTCTCTGTGTTTCTGTAACTTTTATTTTTTGTAATGATCACATTACTAAGCAATATTATGCTTCATCAACTTGTCTTTCTGTGTCTCTCTCCCCTAGTCAGACTGTGGCTCCCAGAATGTAAGGGCTGGTGCTACTTGTATCTTTGTCTAGCACAGGGCAGATATATAACAAATGTTCTATCAGTGATCATTGTGCACCGATAGACTGAATTTCTTCACTGTGTCCATGGCTGCATGTGCTCCCTCTAATCTGTGACATACTGAGCCCAGAGTTCTTCAGAAACTACCAATTGATAGTGTTAACCTGCATGTAAGCCCTCCAGTGACTCCTCAGTGCTTATAGATAAGTCAACCTGGCTCATGGGGCATTAAAATCTTCAAGCCTCTTGGCAGCTTCAACCTTGCACTTTCTCTGGGTGCCCCAGGCCCTAAATGACCATGTCCAGATTGTAGAAATCCCCTTGGAGGGGAGAAGACAGCCAGATGTTCACGGAGTCTCCTGGTAGTGGGGGCGGAACTGCCAGTAGGGCATTCATACACATTGCTCTTTGCATGAAGACAGTTCCTCCATTCCTCTGGGCTCTCTGTCCAGTCACATGACATAAGTCTATCATCTACTGGGCCAATGGGCCAGCTGAGCAGCTTTCCAAGTGGTCGTCTCTCCAAGTCTCCTGAGTCCACCAGGCATCTCTGTCAGTGCTGGAAGTGAGAATCTGTTATGACAATCACTGAGTCGCACAAATGTGAGTGGAGTGAGAGGAAAGGCAGCACATTGCCATGGCCCAGTGCTCCTCGGCCCAGAAGCCTGTGGGAGTGGGACCTGTGGAGAGTGTTCAGTCAGCCTCCAAGGAGGATTCGGCTCCTGTGACGACCTGTGGTTTCGCCATGGCTGTGCCTCAGAGAGGGCTGCCCACTGTTCTCCATGGAAGCCTCGCTGTTGATTGTAGAGGTGGGTTGTGGCTAGGGAGTGTTCCCTGCACTGGCTACCTCTCACTAAGGGGGAAATGTCAAATGAGCCCTTTACGATCCTGACACCATTGACTTGAAGTGGATAAAAGACCGTGAGTGGATTATTCCCAGGTCTTGGGAGGAGCATCTGCTGTGTGAGTGGTCCAAGGGCAGGGCCTCTGCATGGAGAGGAGGGCGGGCAGGGTAGCTGCTAGAATACTTTCAGGGACATAGTGAAGTGAGTCTTTATTGCTACCCTTCCCAGATGTTCCCTCGAAGCAGAGGCTGAATGACAGAGCTGGGAGGACCTGAAGCAAGCCTAGCTGTGCAGATAATGAAAATTTCATGCAAAGTCTGTGGCTGTAGTTCCCAGAGCGGTGGCTGGTGCCAAAGCCACCACTTCCCTCATGCTGTGCCTTGATGTTAGCCTTGGATGTTCTACTTTGAATGGGGCTTCAGGGGGTTCTGGTGGTGGATGGGTGAGTGCTCAGCCCGGAGCACATGAAGGCAGAGGGCTCCTGGGGCCACTGCCACAGGGCAGAGGGCCATGTTCTGAAGCCCCTGAAGCCGCCTGAGTCTGGGTGGATTAGAGTCAGGAGTCTTGCCTGCTTTCCAAGACCCAGGCGCGTGACAAATGGTTTAGCTGTTTAGTCTCACACAGACTTTGTGAGGCAGATGTTGCTGTCCCCATTTCACAGATGGGAAAGCTGAGGCAAGATACTAAGTCATGGCAGTGGTAGAGAGGGCCTCATGGGAGGTCTCTGGTCTACATGCTCATCTCCTATCCTGTGGCGTCTCTTGCCAATATCATCACAGGGCAGTCGGCCTATGTCCTCTCCCCAGAGAATGCAGTCTTCACAGCCCTCGCTGCTTCTCTCTTCATCAGGTGCTATGGAGGCGGTGTGCGGTGGCTGGAGCCTGATGTTTGGAGTTGGGCAAAACTGAGAATTTCAAATCTCTCAGCTTCACTTTCCCAGCTACTTCACAGGATGTTGTTGGTGCCTCTCTTAGAAGGTCATTGTAAAGGTTCAAGGAAATAAAACACAGTAAGGGCTTAGCACAGTGCCTAGCACACTTAGAGCATTCAAAACTGGTAGCTGCTATTATTATCATACTAGAAGCCTGATGCATGAAATTTGTGCAAGGGGCTCGACCCTCGCAATCCCAGCTGCCTTGGCTGGCCCTCACAGCCCCTGCTTCGTCCAGAAAGTCGTCTGGATGGTTGTTCTGCTGTTCGGTCCAATTAGCACATTAGCTCTTTATTATATAGGATGGTTAATATTGATGTTACTACTAGATGATTATTTAGTTTGATTTCAACTTTTTTATTTGAACAGGAACTTGATGCAAATCCTGAATCTTGCATCAGATTCCAGCTCAGCTATGGAGAGCCAGGCCATACAGCCCACTTGTTCCTTGGGGGCTGAGGGCCTTAGTGGATGTGGGTGAGGATGTTGGGCCGAGATCTGCTGGTCCTCCTCCTCACACCTTGGTCAGTTCTTCCAAGACTTTCCAGCGTCATTCCAGCTTTTCCCAGGTTCTGGTTCCTGCTGGACTTTAGTCACTCTAAGGGAGTAATTGATCCCTTTCCTCAGAAACCTCCAAGTCACAGAGGACTAAGGTTTCCACTCAGAGGGGAAGTAGTTGGGGAATTGCAGCCCAAGACACTGGCATAAAAAGGCAGCAGAGCTTGAACTGTTTTCTTTGCTCATTGAGTAACAGTGCACAGTGGGCACAGTGCTGGGCCCCGGGGTTTGGTGGTGAAGATGCCCAGCCCCTGGCCTTCTGTGTGGTGAGTTGCAGGAGTAGCTGTGCCTGAAGTGTGGGTGGGTCAGAGCTCTGTTGGGAAAACCACAGGGGCTGTGAACGGCACAGCAGAGCCACTCCAGGAGTCAGGGAGTGGGGACAGGGAGACTGTCCCTGAGCAGCACTATCTGAACTGGGATTTGGTGAATATCTAAACTAATAAAAGCAAAATAGTAAAATTAACCATTTCTCCAAGATGGGGTAAGCCACGCCCACCAGCCAATCAGAGCGGCTGTATGCAAATTAGCCCAGCCAACATGGAGGCCCCCACTCACGGACCTGAGTAAATGGCAGTTTCGGCAGTTTCCATTGTGGCAGGAGCAAAAGTGAAGCTGCGCCAAGCTGCGCCCGCTCCGCTTAAACTGGCTCTAGCGAAACACAGGTTTGAAACAATATAACAATCATAGAATCCTCGGGAGCTGAAGGACACAGCAGCCCGGGCCACTAAGTAACATTGTGTCATTATAGACGCTGCGAGGTGAAGCAGAGGAGGCTTCGTTAGTTAGAAGGCCGCCTTAAAGGAACAGCATCAATTATAGGAGATAAACCCCAGAAACCTGCGTCCAGCCAGCCTTGCTGGGACATTGGGTCAATGGGAGCTGTGGGCAGCCTTAAAGCCCCTCACCCAGGCTGGTCAGGCAGCCCAGCAGGTGGACATCCCCAGAGGGGTCCCAGACTGCGAGAGGGCACAGGTCGGGCTGAGGGACCTCCCGAGTGCACAGAGCAGCTGCAGGGCGGGACAGCGCAGGACCCAGGACCCGTGAGTGGGAAAGAGTCGGCCGGGTTGGAGGGCACCGGAAAGCGGGTAAGAGGCGTCAGGGGGTCGGCGGCCTGCTTGGTG
>PVJC01008853.1:0-47378 GCA_004026665.1 Murina feae | reverse complement strand
AAAAAAGATAATTCACGAAGTAGAAGCCATGTCTTATTCATGTTTATAGCTTCAGTTCTGAGTGTGATACATAACAGGCACTCATTAAATATGTTACATCAGACATGCCTAATTGACTGCAGCATATTCAACAAAATATTTTATTTTACAATTTGAATAGCAAGAGCTCTCACATGGAATAATTAACATCTTAGAAAGACTTTGTGTTTCCAATGACAAAAAAAACAACTTACTCTATCTAAAATAGGAATTTATTAGAAAGAACCCATGGAACTCAATGTCGAAATTATGAAACTGGATTTTTAACAGGCGCTGGAAACAAATTGGAGTTGTCCTAGCAAGCCCAGTCAATTCTTTTTCTGTCTTTAGTCACCTGTTTTATCACCACTGGTTTCCTCGCAACAGCTCTTCATTCTTCTCTTCCTTGGGAGTCTACATTTTCCTGCTACTTCTTACATATGATAGAAAACAGTGAGTCCAGTCTTATCCCTATGTGAGCTCCCAGTTTAGCAGCCCCAGTTAACTGACTCATTCTCTCCATGTTCTAAGTCTAAATTCTTAGGGCCAAAATGCAATTGACCTGGCTTGGGCCAAGAATCTACCTCAGCAGAAACAAAGGAAAACAGGTTCTGAAATGTGAGGATAGGCTGCTGATCAACAAACAAACAAACAAAAACAAAAAAAGGTTATGAGGGAATGTGGAGATCATATTTGGTAAAGGAAAAAAGTGATCATTTTTTAAAACTTTGTAGTCCCCTCCACAGAACAGAACTTTTGTTTGGGCACTTTACTAGGTCATAATGTGATACCATTTTGCAAGGAAATACAATTATAACCTCACATGGATTTTCCATTTTTGAATATTCTTACAGGGGCATCTAGGTAGTATTGAAATCTCCAGAAAATTTAGGAGAAAAATTCAGCTAAGTATTTATTTGAAAGCCAAATATCTCACATTGAGCAATGCAGAAGGATATTGCTTCCATTTTCATCAGTTATCTACATGAAAAAGAATACATAGAAAACAACAAAATGGTTCGGTCAATATCCACTTAAGGTGACATTATTCAATATATATCACATTAACATCTAAACTAATAAAAATGTAATATTAAAATTAACCATCTCTTTGGGAGGAGTAAGCCATGCCCACCAGCCAATCAGAGCAACTATATGCAAATTAGCCTAGCCAAGATGGAGGTGGCTGCAGCCCGGGAGAAGCCGCACACAGGGTCCAGCCGTAGCGCAGGATGGGAAGAGCAAGCAGGCCAGTGGCCAAAGCCGTGGGCGGGAGGAGCAGGGTGGGAAGAGGTTGTGGCCTGGAATCGATCATTGCAGGGCACACACACGGGCCTCCAGGGCTCCCCGTGTGTGCCCCGGCCACCCAATGACTTCCCAGGCAGAAGCCCGGGTGGGACCAGCTGGCCAGCCCTGAGGCTCCATCTTGGGAAGCCCGGGGCCACCCGGGTGTGGCCATGGACACCTGATTGCTTCCCAGGCAGATGGCCCCGAGGGTCAATGGGAGTTGTGGGAAGCCTGAAAACAGCCCTCAACCCCTCTCCCAGGCTGGCCAGGCACCCCAGTAGGGACCTGAACCCTGAAGGGGCTGTGGGCAGCCTGAAAACTGCCCTCAGCCCCTCACCTCAGCTTGTCACACCCCCATGGGGTGAGGGTTCCCACTGGGGAGCTTGGCCAGCCTGCAAACAGCCATCAGCCCCTCACCCAGGCTGGCTAGGCACACCAGCAGGTGGACATCCTCAGAGGGGTCCCAGACCGTGAGAGGGCACAGGCCGGGCTGAGGGACCCCCCCTCTCAGTGCACAAATTTTTGTGTACTGGGCCCTTGGTCTATATAATAAAAGCCTAAGTGACCCTTAAGGTGGAATGACCAGAATGACTGATTGCTATGATACACACTGACCACCAAGTGGCAGACATTCAATGCAGTAGCTCTCCCCTGATGGTCAATGTGCTCCCACAGGGGGAGCATCACTCAGCCAGAAGCCAGGCTCATAGCTGGCAAGTGCAGTGGCGGTGTTAGAAGCCTCTCCTGCCTACATGGCCGCACTAAGGAGCAGTGAGCTGAGCAGTGGTAAGGAGCAGCAAGAAGGTGGGTGGTAAGGTGGTGTCCTGGACTGTGAGAGGGCATAGGCCAGGCTGAGGGACCTCCCACCACCAGTGCATGAATTTCATGCACCAGGCCTCTAGTATTTACATGAAAAAAATTATACAAATCTTAATTTAAAGTTCAACCTTATTTATCTGCATTTTAATTTTAATAAAACTAGAAATATAAGGATATAGAGAGATAAATATTGTGTTTGGCATTCTATTTTCTTTGAAAGAAATGTCTTCTGTCCATCCTCCACTTTGCTTTTTGTTACAATTGATATGCTATTAGTTCTGTCTTTTAACATTACTATTTGGCAAATTAAAAAAGGTTAAGTATTAAGTAGGCATTGCAAATATTTTTGTTTAAGTTTTTTTTGATGGTAAAGGGAAAAAATAAAACAAACTCCTATTTTGTAGTAAAAGCCCAGGCACCCTTAGGACCTTAACACAATAAGGTCAGAAAATAGTCAAGCCTTCATGGGAGAGAAAAGGTCAAGAAAGGAAAGCATAATTTGAAATGATGACAACTGAGTATATCTTGTAGCTCTGAGTTTTGTAAAAACAGAGTCAGGAGGAGCATAATTGTTTTCTTATTCTCATTGTCACATACTGTGGTTGGTGGGAGAATGGCCCCCAGAGCCTTCCAGGCCCTGATTCTTGGAAACTTACTTGGCAAAAGAGACTTTGCACTTGTCCTCAAAATCTTGAGGTGGGCATTGTCTTGGTGGGCTCAATCTAATCATGAGTTCTTAAGAAGTGGGGACTTTCCCAGCTGTGGGAAAGCATGAGGATCTGACATCCCATCGCTGATTCTGACAGGCAAGGAGTAGAAAGAGGCCTCTACCAGTTAGAAAAGGCAATTGGGGCTCTCCTACATTCAGAAGAGAGTCTGACTGCAGGACTGCTGACTTCCAAAACTGGAAGGTAAGATGCTTGCGCTGTTTCTAGATACTAATTGTGTGGCACTGTATTTTCCAGCGTGGGTGTCGTCTTATAGGGCGGGTGCTGAAACTTCCGAGCCAGACTGGAAAATCTGCAGCCGCCGCATACAGTGGGGGGAGCTCAAAAACTCCATTCATTTCAATGGAGCTGGATAGAGACCGCAAGTGTCTCTGGTCGGCTCCTTTTTGTGCCGCATACGGTCTCGGTCCGCACTTTTTAACCCAGGACAATCTTCTCAAAAGTTGGGGCTCGTCTTATATGCCCAGTCATCTTATACACTGGAAAATACGGTGATTAAAGACAGTAACAGTAAGAAACTAATACAGCTGAAGAGGTACAAATTTATTCATAGAAAAAAACTATATATATATATATATATATATATATATATATATATATATATATATATATTGTTTTCTTAGTCCTTAGTTGCATGAGAAAACTTTACACCTAAAAGCTTTATAAAGGACAATTAAACAGCCTAATGTAAAATAATTCCAATTGCAATATTTCATAAAAAGAATTGGATAGGCATTCTTTACATAACTATCTTATTTATTTTATTTATTAATGTTAATGTTTGTGGGGGTTTTGTTTGTTTTAACAACAGTTTAAAAAAAAACAGTTTGAAGAAAGAGGCATGTAACTCATAAATGAAACCTGGGGAATCTTTAAGAATAAAGAGTTAATATTTCCCAAATTAAAACAAAACAACAACAAAAAACACCTACATTGTAAAATGCCATTCATTTGTTACAATAAAAAAAACATAAAAAATAATGAAACTATTCTACTCTCCATTGCGGTGATGATTTGGGCACCTGGATAGTGACTTTCTTGATTTGAATTCCCTGTAACATCAGTTACAGAGAGCACGAAACCAACTATGCCTCTCATTTGTATCACTCGATGTGCCATTAAGTATGTGGTATTGCATTAAGATATAGCAAATGTTTCAAATACTTAATAAAACTCTTATTCTAAGCGATTGAACTGACAACACTACAACTTTCCTATATAGTCATGTGCTACGTAATGACATTTTATCATTGAAGGACCACATACATGGGGGGGGGGTCCCCATAAGATTAAAATGCAGTTCAAAAATTTCTATCACTTAGTGACATCATAGCTGTCATGATGTCATAGTGCAATACATTATTCACGTATTTGTGGTGGTGCTGGCCTACACAATCAACTGTACTGCCAGTCTCTTAAAAGTATAGCACACAATTATGTACAGCACATAATACTTGAAAATGACAACAAACAACTATGCTACTGGCTTACATGTATCTATCATACTATGCTTTTTAAAAATATATATATTTTGGAGGGAGCAGCTCTAGAGTTAAGCCTCAGATTGACCTGTGGCAGAGCCACAAACAAGTTCCAGCTAAAAGGACAGAGCCCACTTAGCATAATTAAGCTTGACTTTATGGCTGTCCCCTAGATCCTTCCTGGATAGCTACTGGGCTGTGGGAGGTACAACAAGTGCTGCCAAAATAAGAAACTCACAAGTACAGAGACTACTACCTTGTTTTTCTCTGACTATAAAATAAAATCTCAGCTTACTGGCTGGATCCTTCTCTGTGGCCTCATCCACGCATAGGAGATCCACTGAGCCCCAGCTATATTCTCTTTGTCTTTTCTTTAATCTTTCACCTCTTCTCCCCCACCCCCCGCCACTCCCCAGGCTCACCAAACCCTTGGCTGTGCTGATGACACAATATTTTTATTGATTTCAGAGAGGAAGGGAAAAGAGAGAAACATCAATGATGAGAGAGAATCATTGATCAGCTGCCTCCTGCACATCCCCTACTGGGGATCGATCCCTCAACTCAGGCATGTGCTCTGGACCAAAATCAAACCCAGGACCTTTCAGTCCTCAGGCCGAATCTCTATCCACTAAGCCAAACCATCCCTCAACTCAGGCATGTGCCCTTGACCAAAATCAAACCCAGGACCTTTCAGTCCTCAGGCCGAATCTCTATCTACTAAGCCAAACCATCTAGGGCTCATACTATGCTTTTTATTGTTATTTCAGTGTATTCTCTCTACTTATAAAAAAATTGCTGTAAAACAATATGCCATGTTATGCTCTCATATTTACCATGTCTCTACATTGCCTCATTTTCTCTTCTGCTTGATTCAGTCCTGTACTGTTTTGTACAGTAATGTGCTGTACAACATAGGAGCAACAGGCTATCCCATACAGCCAAGGTGAGTAGTAGACTATCCCATGTAGGTTTGTGGAATGGCTCTCTCTGTTGATTGCCTAACGATACTTTTCTCATAATGCATCCCAGGAATTAAGAAGCTCATGGCTGTATCTTAAACTTTTAAGTTACTTCTTGTTTTGCATAGCAGTGCTACACCGTAAAAATTACTGTGTAAGATAAAATTGTGGAATCTTACCTAATACTAGAGAAACATGTAAATTGACTATCCCTCTGCTATGCTCACCAGCCAATCAGGAGAGTATGCAAATCAACCCAACAAAGATGGTGGTTAATTTGCATATGTAGGCTTAAAGCAGCGGAACGAAGACCGAAGGCAGCTCAGGCTGGAGCAGCAGAGACTAAAGGCGAGAAGGCCTGGGTCCTGGGTGCCAGAGGAAAAGGGTGCCCACAGCCAGGGGAAGGGAAGGCCTATTGCACGAATCTCTTCATGCAACTGGCCTCTAGTGTGATTATAATAAACAATGAAAGAAAAAAACCCACACAACTGTTCTGTGACCTTTAAAAATAGTGTCAAAATATTAAAAACTCTTCTAATGCCAGCCATAACTATGTGGAGAAATAAAGATTAGTAAAACAAATATGTATTCAGTACATTATAAATTCAAACATTGTAAACATTGCAAATCGGTGCTTTTGTTCTTGGAAAAGCGATAGTCAGTAGTCACTTAAACAGTACTTGCTTTCTCTCATAGTACAAAAAAGAAATGCCCTCATGAATTGTCATGCTCCTTTCTAGGTTTCCATCAGCTTTCAACATTTTATTTTTGGTTCTTAAAGTGACATGAGAACCCTTTTATATGAAGCTTCATGTCCATGTCATTTGCTCTAGGACATCTCCATCCTTTTTATCACAACACTTTTCTTATTTATGTCAATGTGGTTTGCCTTCATGAGGTTTCTCTGGTTGAATATCTACAATCTAGGCAGCTCCCCTAGAGTCTAGCATCGAGGGCATCGGAGTCAACATTCTTGGATCAGCTATTTCTTCTAACACTCCATTTATCTTCCATTCAAATTTTATTCCCAATGCTATCCTGTTTGTTTCTTTGCTGTACTTTCATTCTGTTGGCATATTCCCAAATTCAAGTATCTATTGTAGTACAATGTCACCTGGTTGTAGAACTGAGAGAAAAGAATTAGAAGCACAACTACATGCTTTGCAGTTTGTGCTTGAACTGAACAACAGCTGCACAGGAACCAATTGTCATCAGACTTTGAAAGAAGTGATGTGATTGATCATTAGTTATGATGCTCATCTGTTATCACTGTGGTGATTTGTGGACTGAAGAGCTAGCAGTGAAGTTTGTACCTCATGCAGTTACTCACAGTTGATATACCATGGTAGTTGAACTCCGAATATGTCATTTGAGCCTGAGTGTTATTTAACTAAGATAGGGTAACAAATCTGTGCAACCAGGCAAAGGAAGGATTGTCTGTATGGGGAGTGAATATACAAAAAGGTCAAATAATGGAAATTGCCAGTTTTAAAAAGACATGGGGGGAGAGGGAAGAAATGATATTTAAAAAACAAATAAGTAATGAATAAACAAGCAGTGTTAAGGAAGTAAAAATGTTACTGAATGCATCTTACACAGATAATTTCATGCAATATAATATTAAGAAGTACTAGGAAATAAGAGATTATATAAAAATATTCTTCTTATCTTGAATATAAGTGTTAAAAGAAGACCCTTAAAGAAATTAACACAGAAGGCAACACAGAAGGGGGTTGGGAAAAAAGCCAGCCCACCGATGCACATAGAATACAAAGACAGTTTTATAAAGGCTAAACATGCTAGCATTTCCCCCATAAAGTCCTGAATTATGATAAATGTGAGTGCTGTATGTATATTTGGAAAACCAACTGTGCCTTCTGCTTTAGTTGCCTTTTTTTTTTTTTTGCACCAATAATTCCTTAAACAATATTCTATTTCTACAGAATAACTCCATTACTGTAGTGTAGCCAAGCTTTTCTTGGGCAAATCAAGTACTAAATAATTCATCAGTGCTCTGTGGGGAGAAATATCCACAGCATAGTGCTACAGAAAGTTCCCTTCCTCATAAACAGAACAACTTAACACAAGTATGCGGAAGCACGTCCTCAACTTGTGTAAGCACCTTCGAAATGAATCAGGATGGAGCGCATACACAGGACGGAGTTAGTTATGATCAGCAGTCTGTTCATTTCATTAAAATATTTTGCTGTCACTGTTCTTTAACTGAGGTTAAAGGCATTATATTGATTGAATTGGCTGCACATACAATGTGTTCTTTTTTTTTACTCAAGGAAAAAATATAATGGTTTATTTAAGTAAGAAGCTAATAGGAATTTGTAGGGCTTATTTTTTGCATTTCCATTTTATTACAGATGTTTTTTCTCACATATTCTTAAAAGAGGTGGGAGACTATAGGATGATAGAGAGAGAACACCTGTGCTTGCACAACAACAACAAAATACTGTGGAGACATAATGGCTTGGAATCTTTCCAAGGATTACAATATATTTGATAAGGGAATGTATAATAAGAATATGTATATCATGTAAATCACTGATGAGGACCAAAGAAGGCAAACACCATGTTTTAATTACTTTTTTTCAAAATACAAAGACTATAGTCAATGAAATCTGATTTTATTTTTAAACAAATATCAGTGAGCTTGCTAGGTAAATTTCTCTCCCATTTCCTAGGTATAATAAAACAAGTTGAAGGAATAATGTATACAATCATAAGATATTTATGTTGCATATCTCTAGGGGTCTTGACAAAATTCATACCGTCAATTCTTCCTCTATCCCTTTGAGATAGGAAGCAAGTAGGTATTATTAGGCAATAATATAACTCATGTGCCTACACAGAAGCAGGAAGATTGGTGGGTCTTCAGAGGAGCTCTGATCAGCTGGGTTTCTGCCTTGGGGGCGGGAAACAGAATGGCTGCAGGGAAACTGCTCTTGTCAAGTCTACCCATCCCTTCTCCTGCACTGGGAGATTTTTTTGCCTCCAGTTCTTCAATAACTAAATTGATCTAAGTAACTACCTAAAATAAATGCAAAGATGAATCTTCAAGTAAGCGAACTTTCTAGCTCTCTTCTAATCCACTTTCTCCCACTGCATAACACCAGGTTGTCCTGTAGTTTGAGTCCCTTTGTCCGTAACTGATGGCTAAGCAATAACTGTTAGTAAATTTTATATCTCAAGTGCTATATGCAGAGGCTTAGACAGAAATCCAGACCTAATTAATTTTATGTCCACTATTTCTGCAAATCCACAAAAGCTGTCCTTCTTGAAAATTCAAGTCTTCTCAAATTTAACTGAAAACCATTTAAAAAGTCTATTGAATTGCTGCTCTCATGAATGGATCATAAAAGTTTGGCTGTAACAAAAAACATCTGCCTATACAACATGGTATTATATTTATATTCATCTCTGCCTGGACTTTGGCCTTTGAAAAACAGTGGTATTAATTATATTTACAACTGAATCTCTATGATACATTATGTCACATTTACCACAGGTTTTGCAATGTACTAAATATTTCACGTTTGCTTTCGCATAAAATATTTATGAGGGTGGCATTTTTGTTATATGCATTTTTAGCTTCAAGAGATTTTAAGCTTGGTTTATAACTTGCCCATAAGCACACAATTCAGGTGTGGAACTCAAACCCGTGATTTTTTCATTGTAAGTCTTATGTCCTGAACCACTAAACTTCAATGCTGCTAAGAACTGTGTGTGCTAAGCAATGTTAGGCTATACATTTTTTTTATTATCTACTCTAATAAAAGAGTAATATGGAAATTAACCATCTCACTGAGACGCCTAAGTCACACTCACCAGCCAAGCCATGCCCACCAGCCAATCAGAGTGGCTGTATGCAAATTAACCCAGACAAGATGGAGGCCAGCAGCCATGGAGTGAGCAGTGGTGGATGTGGCACGGACAGCAGCGGGGGCAGGGTGGGCGGCAGCAGGGTCGGGGGTGGGGGGGGAGGGCGGCGGTGAGCAACAGCCCGTCAGGGTGCTGCCTGAACCTGTGTGACCTGGACAAGGTCCTGGAGACCTGGAGTTCTTTGAGCTACTGGGGCCAGACTACGGGGCCGGCTCTGAGGCGGGCGTCTTGCTCCCCATGGAGCCTCTGGATGGGTTCCCGGTCCATGGCCCTGTGGGAGCCCCAAGCTGGAGCCCAGCCCTGATGGGGGAAGCCTACCATACCCTGAGCCCTGGAGTGCCCCAGGCTGTTCAGCGACCAAGAAGTTGTCCCTGGCTTCTAGAGGGCACAGGCTGGGCTGAGAGACCCCCTTGAGTACATAAATTTTTGTGCACTGGACCCCTAGTCAATATATAATTTCAAGATGGCAAGAAAGAGATTCAAAAGTGAGTTGTTAGGATTAGTTGAGTAATATGAAAATTTCTCATACTTTTACTTTTTTTGTCTTACAAAAAATGACATTTTCACACTGTAGCAGAATGAACCTGACTTATGTTTAACAGTTTATGTAGCTGCTTGCATATATTCTTGATAGCCCTATCATATTTCCAACAAATACATTTGCTCCCCATCTCACCTGCAACTTGAGACTTTGTAATATTAGAAACAGGTTTCACTTCATTGCAATAAGTATGAGGTGATGGAAGGGCACATAATGAATAAGCAGAAGAGGTAGGAACATGGCCCCAACTTCCTGACATTTGTTTTTTTAAATATATTTTATTGATTTTTTACAGAGAGGAAAGGAGAGGGATAGAGAGTCAGAAACATCAATGAGAGAGAAACATCGATCAGCTGTCTCCTATAGACCTCTTACTGGGGATGTGCCTGAAACCTAAGTACATGCCCTTGACCAGAATCTAACCTGGGACCTTTCAGTCTGCAGGCCGACGCTCTATCCACTGAGCCAAACTGGTTAGGGCCTTCCTGAAATTTTGATGAGGACACAATATGTCCCTATTGTGTTTTTTTTATCAAGAAAAGTATGCTAGATTGGTGTGGTAGCAGCACTGCAGCAATATATATGTGGTTAGGTATTGCTCTGTTTTTTTTTTTCAGGACTGAAGTTGAAGCTATAGGTAAAATATGAGAATAACATTATCATTATGTCAGGAACATAATGTATTTGATACCAATGTTTCTCTCACCACTTAAGGAGTTAACAAAGTATAAGCCTGGTGAATATTAATGTGTCCTTGAATTTATTTAAATATTAGAGGCCTGATGCACAAAAATTTGTGCACTCAGGAGGTCCCTCAGCCCTGCCTGTGCCCTCTCACACTCTGGGACCCCTCAGGGATGTCTACCTGCTGGGATGCCTGGCCAGCCTGGGTGAGGGGCTATTGGCTGTTTGCAGGCTGACCAAGCCCCCAGTGGGGACCCTCATCCCATGGGGGTGTGGCCAGCCTGGGTGAGGGACTGAGGGCCATTTTCAGGCTGCCCACAGCTCTCATTGGCCCAAGGTCCCAGGGAGGCTGGTGGGAATCAGGTTTCTGGAGTTTATTTATCTTCTATAATTGAAACTTTGTTACCTTGAATGGAGGCCTGGGCAGGTTGCTTCAGCTCCATGACTTCTATAATTGAAACTATGTTGCCTTGAGCAGAGGCCCAGCCAGCCTAGGCAGGCAGTTGCAGTGGAAGCCTCATGTTTGCTCTAGCTCCATGGCTGCCGGCCTTGATCTTGGCTGGGTTAATTTGCATATAACCACTCTGATTGCCTGGAGGAGTGCCTTGGCTGGTGGGCGTGGCTTAGGTGTCTCAGAGTGATGGTTAATTTCCATATTACTCTTTTATTAGAGTAGATTCTTTTGCTATTCTGAAAGACTTGAGAGGATTATTTGCAGAATTATTGTTTTGCAATATGTAAGTATTATTGGACTATTAAGAACACTTAGAGCTTTACATAAGTTTAATTCCACATAATCAATCTAATAAAAGAGTAATATGCTAATTGCACCACTGTGATACATCCCAAGCCATGCCCACCAGCCAATCAGAGTGACTATATGCAAATTAACCCAACCAAGATGGCAGTTGGCAGCCACAGAGCTACAGCAAGTAGGAGGCTTCATTGCCCTGGCGATGGAGGAAGCTGTCTGACTAGGCTGGCTGTGGCCTCCACTCAAGGCAACAAAGTTTCAATTATAGAAGATAAATAAACCCCAGATACCTGCTTCCAACCAGCCTCACTGGGAGTTTTTGTGGCTTGGGGTTGTGGCTAGCATGCAAACAGCCATCAGTCCCTCACCCAGGATGGCCCTACCCTCATGGGGTGAGGGTCCCTGCTGGGGGGCTTGGCCAGCCTGAAAACTGCCCTCAGCCCCTCACCTAGGCTTACCAGGCACCCCAGCAGGGACCCCTACCCTGAAGGGGGTATGGCCAGCCTGAAAATGGCCCTTATCCCCTCACCCAACCTGGCCAGGCACCCCAGTGGGACCCCCACCTTGATCTGGGACACCCTTCAGGGAAAACTAGCTGGCCCCCATCCATGCACCAGGCCTCTATCCTATATAATAAAAGGGTAATATGCAAATTGACCTAACAGCAGAACAACTGGGAATGACTGGTCACTATGACACACACTGATCACCAGGGGGCAAACGCTTAATGCAGGAGCTGCCCCTGGTGGTCAGTGCACTCCCACAGGGGGAGCTCTGCTCCGCCACAAGCCAGGCTAATGGCTGCCAGTACAGCGGTGGTGGTGGGAGCCTCTCCTACCTCCTCAGCAGCACTAAGGATGTCTGACTGCAACTTAGGCCTGCTCCCTGCTGGCAAGTGGACATCTCCCAAAAGCTCCTGGGCTTCCAGAGGGATGTCTGACTGCCAGCCTTGGCCCGATCACCCAGAGAGCGGGCCTAAACAAGCAGATGGATATCTCCCAAGGGTTTCCAGACTGGGAAAGGGCACTGGCCAGGCTGAGGGCCCCCCGGAGTGCACAGATTTTTGTGTACCAAGCCTCTAGTCCTATATAATAAAAGGCTAATATGCAAATAGACTGAATAGCAGAATAACTGAACAACCAGTCGCTATGATGTGTGCTGACTGCCAGGGGGTGCTTGCAGAACAAGGTGAGCATTGGCAGCAGGCAACAGAGCACAAAACATGGTGGATGTCGGCCTCGATGGGGTGGTAGAGCAGGTGAGCAGGATGCCAGAGCAAGGTGGGGCACCCACCGGTTATTGTCATCAGGGTGAGCCTATGGTAATTACTGAAAATTCTTTGCTCACACACACCATGGTCCTGCCCGACACTCGCACCTGCTGCCTGTGCCAGCCCTGCTAGCACTCACTACCGGTGCTGGCCTCAATTGCTTCATTCCATCAGCCAGTTTGAGCAGGGCTGGCACCATCAGTGTATGGGAGTGGCAGCAGGAACAGAGCTGCTGGCAGACAAGGGACCAGGGCTCATACTGGGAGGGGCCGGATGTGCAGGCACAGAGGATGGTTCAAGACCTGCCCCTGTGCCTACCAAAGCCTCGTGGCCCACAGTTCCTTTCAAGGTGCACGACTTCATACACTAGGCCCCTATAAATGATCAGAGACCTGCTGTGTCCCAGTTTCTGGTGTACATTACAATAAATTAAACTGAAGATAAGTAAAATGAAATATAGGGTATTTGTCAAAACACCCACAGCCATTTTCAAACACTGAATTTATCTCAAATAGAAAGATGTTTACCAATTGATTTTCCTTTTGCTTATACTTTTATGACCTTCTGAACTTAAAAAAAAAATCAATGTCTGTATTACCATTTTTTGTTTCTATTACATTAGTTTGTTTATAATTTTCAAGAACTCACTTTTGTAGAGGAAGAACAGGTTAGCTTATGCCTATAATATACTTTTATATATCCAAATCCACAATTTTCATGGTTTTCCTTTCACAAGATTTTTATATTACAGAATCTTCTTTTTTAAGGATGAATAATATTCTATTGTATGTATATACCATATTTTTTATTTGGTTGTTTTCATGTTTTTTTTCTGTTATGCACAGTGCTGAAATTAATATGGAAATGCTAATTATTCTATGAGATCCTGATTTCAAAAAAAGGAAATAAAACCTGTAATATGTGATAACATGGATAAAAGTGAAGAACGTTATGTTAAATAAAATAAGCCAATAGCCAACAAACAAATATGGCATGATTCAGCTTGTATGAATTATCTAAAATAATCAGAGTCATGAAAAAAAGAGAATTGTTGTTTCCCAGGGTTGGGAGGAGGGGGAAACCAGGAGTTGCTAATCAATAAGCATAAAATTTCAGTTATTTAGCTAAGTTCTAGACAGTCCATACCACATTATTCCTATGCATAATAATACTCAATTGTACACCTCCTAATCTAAGAGGGTAAATTTCATGTTAACTATTGAAAACTTAAAAGTAGAAAATATTTTTATAAGATAATAAAAAAGATCAAGTCTTGGAAGTCAGATTAATCTACCAATTACTAATTAATACTATTACTAATGAGTAGTTACATATAAAAATAAATAATAAGACATGATATTCTATTATATAGGTCATTTAAAATTTATTCCAATAATATTTACCAATCAGTTACTATGTATTACATTCTTTGGAAGACACTAGAAATATGAACATGAAAAACTATAATCATTGGTTCAAAAAATTTAATTGATACACAAATCACAGTAGATATTTTTGGATTGGGGTCAGGGGATAATAATAGTGTTGACAATTGAATCTTAAAAAGTAAAGGCTAGCCCTGACCGGTTTGGCTTAGTGGATAGAACGTCGGCTTGTGGACTCAAGGGTCCCAGGTTCGATTCCAGCCAAGGGCATGTACCTTGGTTGTGGGCACATCCCCATTAGGGAGTGTGTAAGAGGCGACTGATCAACGTTTCTCTCTCATCGATGTTTCTAACTCTTTATCCCTCTACCTTCCTCTCTGTAAAAAATCAATAAAATATATATATTTTTAAAAAAGTAAAGGCCAGCTTAAGAGGTAAAAAAATTAAAAAAAGGACTGGCAAATGAATGGATTTCTAAACTAACTAAAAACACTTTTAAAGGCATAAAGACATGATATGGTTAGGGGGTTTATATACTGTATGCAGCATTATTAGAACAGATGTAACTGACATAGCAGGGAATGAGGGGAGGAAAGCTATATCAATGCCTCTTAAGTGATGAAGCTGATGGGAATAAGTTGGATCTCAGTTTTGTAAGACAGGCCAAGAAATGTAATATTTATTCTGTGGTGATAAAAGGCATTGGAAGATTAAATCAGGGATATATGATATGAAGTTTTTTGTATCAATAAAATTATAGCGGCAATATGAAGGGCAGATGAATAATAAAAAGCAAAAATCAGATTCAGGGCTACCCGTTGTGGATGAAAGGGGTCACATGCTATCCTGACAAGCTCAGGGAAGGCCTGCATGGCAGTCTTGCAAACTCTAAGACCTAAAGTAACCACAAAGGATGGTGTAAAATTAAACTTTAACTAAAAGCAGTTAAGTGGGTAGTCACCTCTTAGGCTGGTATATTCCCTGACAAGGTCAATCTTTACCTTAACTGAGTTTATTGTCTTTTTACATCTATGATAACATATTGAAATATCAGGGTAACTTGTTAACTTCCTTTTTTTTCCAGACCCCTCTGAGCACAACCAAATACCCTGGGCACCAGGACAGATAACATAAATTCTTTCATTGTTATTGTTATCTTGTTAAGTTTTGAGTATTAACTATCCTGTACCCACCTTAGTAAAAGAAGTATGTGTCTATCATTTTACTCTCTATCCAATCCCAGAGATTTCCCTGCCTCCGTGTGTGCTGTGTGCCCCAATGGATTCCAGGCGGCTGGGCAGCCTCGGGGGCGGAAGGACATCCCTGGAGGGGTCCTAAACTGTGAGAGGGCACAGGCCAGGATGAGGGACTCCCCCACCCCCGCCGAGTGCACAAACTTTTGTGCACCGGGCCCCTAGTCTATAATAATAATCTATAATAATAAAAGTGTAATATGCAAATCATCAGAACGGCAGAATAGTGGAAAACCATCTGGACAACCTTCTGGACAAAGTGGGGCTGCGAAGGCCTACTTTTGCACGAATTTCGTGCATTGGGCCTCTAGTACTACATAAAAGGGAGCAGACCAAGTTGAATAGTATGAAAAGCCAGAATTGTTGTGAGACAATTTGTGATTGAATTTCCTCAGCAGACTGACTATCCAGGGCTTCGTGTCTATCAAAGTATTTTGTTTAAATTAGCATTAAAGTAAAATTAAGTTGATATTAACCTTGTCTTTCCAAATGATGCCACTGAAAGGTAAACACACCATTCTGGCATGCATGAAAATGAGATGATAAATTGATACTCAGAGCACTGGGGATGGATGGAGTTCTTCTAATGAGTGATTATCTGTGGTGTAACTATATTGACTATGTTTGTACATGTCAAATGAGGCTGGCAAAGATGAACTTGAAGAAATCAATCTTGAAACTTGTTATGATAGCAGCCTCCTATTTTCACAGATACTAAATCATGAACTTGAAAGAAAAAAAAGACTACAAAAGTTTGTAAGGTACCCATCCCTTCCCGACACTGTTTGGCATGCTGAAGGATTTCTTGTCAACTCAAAAGGCAAACATGGGTTCAGATAATGATTTTTAGAAGACAAATAATTACAAGAGTTCATTTGGAGACCCACACTATTCTCTTGATATAATGAAGAAGAGTTATTTCTTTCAATTTTTATAATTTCAATAATTAAATAATACATTCGAGACCCACACTAGTCTAAGCTCTTATCTCTCAATATAACAATGAGTTTTTTCTAGTCTACGTTTTACTAATATATGTTGGATTTAAGACTTATTAGAAGGAATATGTGAAAACAAAGGCACCAAAGTTCATATTTTTATTGGGAACCACTCTAAGAGTAAGTGTACATCACACACACACAAACCACACACACATTCATGTGCACAGTGTGATGGTGTGTGCTCTCTAGCAGCGGTTTGTTGGCAGAATCAAGAAGGGTGACTAACCACTCTTATAAATGTTGAAGTTCAAACAAACAAGTATGAAGACCCGTGGAACTCCCAATGGCATGAAATAATGTTTACATCTATTCTAGAAGAAAAATTGCTAAGGCAGATTTGGAGTGAGGACTGCTCACACATCAGATAAACTGCAAGGCCTACTTCCCACATCCGCTCCAACACACCTGAAGCATGCCATCCCCTTGGTTTCTGGAGAAAAGCTTATGAAACCTGGACTAGAATGCACACTTCCTGACCTTATAATAGCCCTTTATGGTAGAAACCAATCTTTTCATGTTTCTTTTTCTTTTTTAAAGAAAAGAAAGATATGCATAATGTCTAGATCATCCTGACACAGCAGCCTGGCAGAGCAATTCACTTCTAAACATGCCTAGTGATTTTTCTTCCCCACAGTCATGAAACAGGTCAGTTCAAGGATACCTGGATGTTATAGTAGCCCCCAAATGTCACCTAATTGCATGTCACTGTCATTGTTTTTAACTCATGCTTTTAAGCACTTTAGGAAAAAAAAACCTTATTTCATGACTCTCTAGTAAAAAAAAAAATTGTACCCTTTATCTTCTTTTATTAGTCATTAATTTAATTATATGATTAGTTATGGAAAAATATAGAAAAATGGTATATTTTATATAGTGAACTTGTCAGTGATTCCTGCTGGTCAACATCATGTCATCTTATGTGACGTTAGGTTAAAGAGCTCAATCACAGTATAGCCAGCCTTCTGTGATTATCTGGGCTGGAGCATTCCTGTGCGGAGGCTGACACACACAGAACTGTTGGTGGCTACATGGACCATCTGCTTGAGTGGGCGAGGGATGTTACAGACTGTAATATGAATATGGGAGTTCAGCACGTGCATCTCCTTAGCTATGTATCTCAACTCCTACCAGGATTTTTACGCCATTTCTTTCTCCAGTGGGTGCTCTGAAACAGATGCAGCTGGAGCAAGCATTTCTTCAGGAGTGGTACAGTGTCTAGATGCAGGGGCTGTATTCTGATTCTATAACTCAACTTGCAACTTTTAGCCAAGGATATTCTAAAGGAAAGTTATATTAGATTCATCTCCTCCTTCCTCTATCGGATATTATATGTATAATCCAGATGGAATGAAATTTGAGAGTTTCCCTAAGAGGAAAAATTAAACAAGGACATTGCTGCATGTGTGAGAACAAAGGGAGGATGAATCTCCCACCCTGATGAAGGATTTCTTACAAACTTTGCACTGAACCTAGAAAAAAAAAGAAATAGATGCATTTTATCAATTACCACCCTATTAATTAATCCTAAATTGATTAAAATGTAATATCGCAATTTTAAAAAATTGTTTGAACTCTTACATGTTTAAAGATTTTCTCTTTCTCCTTTCCTTTTTACCTTAATGAATATTATAAATACTTTAAAAGATGATAGTTAACTTCCTGAGTGAAGTAATGTTCACATGGGTTAGATATCAGACATATTTTTTTTATCATTTTAAGATTCAGCTAAACAGCTGAACCAAAGTTTTCCATTTTCAATTTTCAGATCAATAAAGGTGTTTTATAAAAATGCAATTTATGTAATTAAATTATTGCGACTATGGATTTTCAATTTGGTCCCAACATGTTGGCATGCTTCAAATGGGGTTGGTTTATTTTTAAGCCTACATAATTTTATTACCCAATGTCACCCCAATAAATTTAATTTTAAAAAGTATATTAGAATTTTAGTTATACGAGCATAGATTGCGTCTGTGCACATTTTGTAAGTAAAACTAGTACTGAAACTTGACCTTCTTCAAGGCTGCTAGAATGTACTGATCAGTCTTAGAGGTATTGTTGAGACATTTCTCAGATAAAATCTTCATCTGGGCAAAAAAATTAAACTAAGATAAAAATTGAGAACCTCACTGAAACCTCAGGTTTCAAAGAGACTTAAAAAGTAGTCACTGTTGCATGAAATGCAGGTTTCACTTTTGTTTCCACTTGGATAGGAATATCAGCACCAGCAATATATTCTCATTAAATAATGATATATTACAAAAGTAATTTCCAAATTGTAGGAAATGCATAGAAGCATTAAGAAAAAATTAAAATAGCCTCCAATCCATCATCTGTTAATGTTATGCATTCTATACCTGCTTCCAATGTTTTTTAATGCATAATTTCCATAAAATTCTGAAAATTATAAAGGGTTATATTCTGTTATTTTACTAAAATTATTATAAAAGCATTCCCCATACCATTGAAAATTAGATAATTAATTTTTGAATTTCAAAAATAATGATAGATAAACAGAGATAGAAGTAGAGAGAAATGAAATAGTTGATTAAGGGCACTGTTTCATTAAGTAATGACTTTTTAAAAAATATACTTTTTATTGATTTTTTACAGAGAGGAAGGGAGAGCGATAGAGAGTTAGAAACATCGATCAGCTGCCTCCTGCACACCACCTATTGGGGATGTGCCTGCAACCAAAGTACATGCCCTTGACCAGAACCGAACCTGGGACCTTTCAGTCTGCAGGCCGACGCTCTATCCACTGAGCCAAACTGGTTAAGTCAAGTAATGGACTTTGATTGATTTTGATTGTGTGTGTGTGTGTGTGTGTGTGTGTGTGTGTGTGATATTTAGGGGCAGTGTCACATTCAAGACACTCATTGTGTGGATCTTTTATTTTTGTTGGAATGTCAAAATTTAATCAAAAATACATCTAAGACCATCAAGGTCAGTCAGTTAGAGTAAAGGTTAACACTTTCTAAACAGATATCCCATAATAATTCATTTTACTATTATAAAATATCACGTCTAAATTCAAAACACTATAACAAACATTTTCTGGTGTTGTTACATCTATGGAGTCCTGTTGGAACGTGGCCTCTCTGTTCCTCGCTTGGCTATCCCTAAGTCCCTGCTCCTTATTCTCCCATATCACTTTTTTAAAAAAAAAACAAACACTTTATTGTTGAAAGTATTACAAATGTCCCTTTTTCCCCCTTTAGAAAATAAACAATGAGTTTTCCTTACAAACTAAAAGCTTAACTGCTTGCCCTAGAACCCAAAATGCATTATTTATATTAATTATTGTGTTCAATATTGACATTTATTTCAATGACTAACTATAAAAATAACTTTGCTGTTCAAAAATTGAATTCCACTCCTCAGTGTCATTATGGTTAAATCTAATAGACCCACTGCTTTCATCTCCGTTTCTAGTATTTCTTAAGTTTATTTCCTCCCTTCTTTCATGGCTTCCTTATTTCTCCCACCATTTTTCATTTCTGTCTGCCTTGCCTTTTTTTCTTCATTCTTACTCTATTCCTTTTCTTTTCCCATTTTTACACTTCTATTCACTAATACTATGCATTTTACACTTCTTTGAAGGTGTTCAATACTTTATTGAAATGTATTGAATGCTAGCTACACACACACACACACACACACACACACACACACACACACACGGCTGGTGTCCTACTGCAACCTGGATCTTGTGCCTGTTTCCTCAGAGTTACAGACATGACTCTGATATCAGGAATGAAGATCATGGTGCACTAAAGTCTATTATAAACTCAACTTCCTTTATACAGACAGAACAAATGAACTGAAAATTCCACCAACCTTAGAGAGCCCTCAAGGTGTTAATGTTTGACAATGGAGATTCTGTACAGGCTGCTTGGCAAAGCAATAAAAGCCTTAAATGGTTTGGGGACCATCAGTCCCTGCTTTGTAAAGTATTCATGAAGTGGAATTACCAGGACCTGCTACCTTGGTACAATTTTCAGTTGCCTCAAGCTCTCTGAATTCAGTTTTGACCTCCTTTGCTACCTTTGACATTGATCTATTCTTCAGATTGTAGCTATAGGCTTTATGTTTGAACCTCAGATTAAAGTTGGAAATAAAAGTAGCCCTTTGTACCAATCAGAGTGACCACTAAAGAGTCCATTTGGACAATAAGATCTTCTGGGACTTGAGTTGTAGAAAATTCAGCAGAAGGTTATGAGGAAAGGAGGAAGAAAAGGGGTGGTTGTGATTCTAAAGATAGCTCTTGAATCACAGAAGGAAGTCAGAGGGAGTTGATAAAAATGGCCATAAGCACTTTATACTTCATATTGGCTTATCCAATACATTTAGCTAGACATGACCAAATCCATTGTTTTTCCTTCTTCTGTAGGACTTATCAAAATGCCTCCTTAAGTTTTATTTCCATTACCCTTTCCAATCTACTTGTTTTATAACCAAGTAGCTTTTTATTCTTCGCCCCAGTATAGCCTGGAATATCTGTGCTTAACAATAATTTTCCACCTTCTTCTGTGTCCTTTGTGGCTTTATACAAAAAGTAGCAACTTATAAAATACGATTTCTCTTGTGTGTGTGTGAGTGTGTGTGTGTGTGTTTCCTTTTGCTTTCCCCTTTGTTCATCCTTTCTTCCTCTTTTTTTTTTTTTTTTTTTGTGTGTGTGGGGAGGGAATATCTTTCAGTTATTCAGAATAAAAAGAAAATGCACAATTAAGTAATGTAATGCCAATAGGAAAATACAATTATACCTTCCTGATACTGAAAGGAAGAGCAGGAGGGGAGCAAAGTAAGTCTGATAATGTGGGTGCCATGCCTTTCAGGCAAAGAGGCTCTTTTCTCTAGCTAATCTCTACTTAGAAACAAAAGGCTTTTTTTCTTTTTATTTTTTTTCCAGAGAATAGGAAGGGAAAGGGGACTGAATGATGCTTTAATTTGCATTTCTCTTCATATAATATTCTTATTCAATTGACTAGAGAAAGGTTCTTTATTCTTGCTACAAATGGAAGCACCTGTTAAAAATAGTTGAATCAAATTTTATTCACTATTACTATTTTGCTCAAACTTGTCTCTGATAACCAAAGAAATAAATTATGAGATCTATTAGGTTTTTGTTTTGTTTTTTTTCAAATTTTCACTAAATAACTTGAAGTGGCATGACTGATAAAAAAGAACATTATTTCAACAGTAAGAAGATTTAAGCTTTAATTCTGTGATATTAAGTAAATCATTTAAATTTTTTGTCTTCATCTTTATTCTTACAAAATTAGGAGTTCACAATAGATAATCTATTAATATCCTTCCAGATAAAAAATGTAGTTGGTTTTTTTCACCTTTATCAGTCAAAAACCTTGTCTCTGGTCCTGACCAGTTTGGCTCAGTGGATAGAGCATCAGCCTGTGGACTGAAGGATCCCATGTTTGATTTCGGTCAAGGGCACAGGCCCGGGTTGTAGGCTCAATCTCCAGTTGGGGGAATGCAGAAGGCAGCCAATTAATGATTCTCTCTCATCATTGATGTTTCTGTCTCTCCCTCTCTCTTCTTCTCTGAAATCACTAAGAATACATTTAAAAAACAAACAAAAAATTCTTGTCTCTGAAGCAGAAATTATCTGTACCCAGTGTGAGGTTTGCGGCACAGGAAGTTGAGTCAGAGAGTCAGGCAGATTGGAGGAAGGGAATTTATTCTGCGCTCCTGGCCCTGGGGTGGGGCCAGTGGAGTCTCGCCAAGAGGGAGTAAGGGGCATTTTTTACACAGCTGTTCAGTGAGGGGTGGGAGCATGAGCTGTGGGAGTTCCCGCTGCAAGGTCTTCATGGTTCCCAAGAAGGCTGTGGGAGTTCCCGCTGCGGGGGTCTTCACGGTTTCCAGGAAGAAATCTGTGTTGTCATCTGTCTGGTAGCTGCTCTTGTGGAGGCATGCATCAGCCCCTGGACCCCACTTGGACCTAACAACCAGGTCTGTTGTTGGAAAGCCATCCTCAGTCCCTCTGGGAGGAAGGTACATACTGAAGCTCTATCTGCAGAGCTTCTTCACAGGTATGTTTGCTTGTTTTTTTGGTATTTTTGATGACCTACACAAACAGGAATAGTGAGGCTCTGACTGCCACAGAAATTCTAAAAGGATTGCTGCAAATTGCTCACAGCCATCTTAAGCACCTTGATCTTAGAACCGTGTTTGCAAACTCCGGTGTTTTTCAGACTCTTTGGGCTGCCTTCAGAGGAGGGCCAGTCCCCAAAGCAGGGGCAAGGGACATTGTTTTTTTAATGGAATGCTTTCTGTAGTGTCTGTGGGTTGTGCACACTTGTAAATATTGTGTATAAGAGTGTTTCTATTGATATTTTCTGTGGATGTTTGAATCAATCTGTTTAAAGATAGGGCATGTCCCACTTTGCTGGGGGCCCAGCTGCTTGTGGACAGGCTGACCATGAGGCAGGGTTTGAATTTTGAGAGACTTTATGTCTGTGATTTACCTTGGTTACTGAGAGTCTTTGCTGGCTTAGTTTGCTCTTTGCCATTTTCATAGGGCATCCTGTGTAGGCTTTGTGTCACTCAGAACCAAAGGTTATTTTGCTGTGCTGGGTTATGGTTTTAAGATTCTAAGGCAGCTTTACAAATGGCTTTAGTATTTAAAAGCCACAGAATGAGAGACGGCACTTGAGAAACTTGCACAGGCGCTCTGGAAGGGGCAGGGTGGGGGAATTTGCAGAGCCCTGCCCCGAAGCATGACCAGGTTGTCTGCGCCTGCCTGTGACAAGCCCCTGCAGGCTGGCCAAAGCAGTGCTGAGGCCGGCTGTGGGGTGGGTAGCTGAGTTTTTGCTCTCATGGGAATGCAATGCAAGGGAATGGGTGGGTGGTAGGCATATCCTCCCAGCATTTTCTCTACAATTAAAACTATACTGTGGCATTATTAGAATATTACAATTTATTAGCCAGATTGAAAAAGATTAATTCAGTGGTCCGGACCAAATCTTTAATGTTAAAACTGGTTTCAGTTTTAATAATCTTTCATTTGGGTATATTTGACAGTTTTTCCAAATGTAATATTTCAAGATTTTAACTGAGAGATAGCTTTGTGATATCCTGAGGACCCTGAGGTGATGCCAAGATTTATTTTACCGCCCTAAAAAGAAGTATTTTTGAACTAAATTAGACCAATACAATATACTTAATTGCAGAAATCGGCTATTAGTTCCAAGAATATTTTAAAGAATCTCCTAAATATTGCCACCTCTGTATTCAATAATGGAGACCAGAAGGAGGAAAAGAGGAGAAACATGAGAGACCAAGCTAAGGCTACAGAAATAGAGAAGGACATAGTGGCCATGCTTAGGGAAAGCAGACGCCCCCAGTCAGAGCCCCGAGGCGAATGGTCAGGCCCAGCCACCTGCTACAATTGTAGACAGGTTGGACTTATGCGCTGGAATTGCCCCAAGAGTCATCTTAGACCCCCAAAGCCCTGTCCTGTCTGCCAAGGAAACCAAGCAGTCAGACTGCCCCCCGAGACTGAGGTCCCTTGGGGTGGGCCTGGTGACCCAGCTGACCAATAGGACTGATGGGGCCCAAGGTCTCTCAACCTGGCTCCTCAGAGGACTGCCACCTCCACTCAAGAGCCCGGGATAAGCCTGGCAGTGGGGGACCTGAAACTTCTCTTTTGAAGGGATCCTAAAGAGTCAGTAAGTACCAAATAAGTAGCATACTCTGGTATTTCTAGAGAAACAGTGTTTTCATTTTTTAATAATTCTTATTCTGTCTTTTTATAAGTGTCACCTGAACCCTAGGCTGCTACCTGGAGGAGACCTTCTCTACCCTCGCTTGGACCCAGAAACACCATGAGATGCTCCTACTTATAGCTCCTTTTTGTATCCCTAATGTAGCAAATTTTTCAGAGATACTGGTTCCCCAAGTCCCTAACTGATAAGTATGTTATAAGCAGCCCAATTCAGGGTCAAATAATCTCAATTAGATATATATCACCCGTATATCTTCCAGAGTAAAATGTGTTAAATCTTACTCTATAGGGCAACTTCTGCTACCACTACCATCAACCAAACCAGAACCATTTCTCAAGCCTCTACAGATTTTTATTCACCCAGAAGCCCTCAATTAGGCAGGGCAAAGTCTGTGCCATGAATAACACTTCTTGCTGCAAGTGGCATAGCTAAAAGGAAGGCCTCATAACTTCTTGCCCCAGAAATCTGGACACAAATTAAAGATATAATGCCATCCCTGTTAACTAACTCCCTTTCCCAGACCTTTGTTTATACTGTTTTATTATTATTATTATTATTATTATTATTATTTATCTTTAATCATTGCCTGTTTTGTTGCAGAAAGACCAAAAAACTAAGCCACACTTTGAAGAAGTGGAGAAACCACAGTTTTAATAACACGAGCAGACCCTGGGGTTGTCCTCAATCCCAAATGCAGAGTGGGGGTCACACGCAAGAACCTTGCTTATAACTTCCCCTCGAGTTCATTAATTTGCAAATATACTCCCTACCCCCAAGGCCCTGAAGGGAGTATTCTGTTCATCTACCCTTCCCCCAAGTGTTCTTAGGTTCCGGGTTCAAAACAAAGCCCCCTGCCCCACAGCAGGACAGGGCTTTGTTTGGTTTCATGGCCTAAGATTCGTTGCAAAACCAGTTTCCTCCTCAGTTTAACCTTTGGTGTGTTTCATATTCTCCCATTTAGATGCTCTAAAGCCACAACTGGTCTTCCACATGGAACCACAATTGGAGGCCGCTACATCCATCTTCCTTGGACCCTTAGACTGCCCATTTCCGATGGCACCCTGACTGCCACCACCAAACTATGACCCCTTTGCCAGCAGGAAGCAGCCAGAAAGAAGCGGTATTCCCTGTCCCCAAAAGCAGTTGGGGTTTCCTAATCAGAGGGGGGAATGAAACAGGAATTTTAGGAGGATATAGGCAGGCTTAGGGAATTTTTAGAATTGAGGTTCATGGAAAAAACACAGGGCTACTGTCTGGGAGAAGGTGCATTTCCATAACACAAGGAAGCCAGGTACAATTATATTTCCATAAAATAAGGAAGCAGGAATGTTTCAGAGAACTGGAATAATTAAACAATGCAGGAGAGTTTGGAGTTACACTTTATTCACCTCAGCGGTGGACTTAGAGAAAATGATTTCAAATTCTAAGCAAGCCTACAAGCAGAACTTCCCTTTTTATTAAGGAGCCAGCCCTCTGTGCAGTTAGTGGTTATCTTGCTGCTAGCCTTGAAAACTACACAGTTCTATCCAATTAAAAAATGCACCTGGCATGGCATTGAGAGTATGGGCGTATCTAGTCTCGGGACTACAAGGTCAGACAGCTAAGTTTATTGTCCTCATTATTTGAGCAGGCTAAGGCAGGCTAGAAAGCAAAGTTTTTTTTTAGAATAAGAGGAACAACAGAGAATTCCAAACAGCAGTTTTTACAAAACAGCGGTGTGCCTTCTTAGGAACAGATACATTTCCATAAGACAAGGGAGAGGCAACAGTTACATTTACATAAGCTAAGGGAACTGGGAGTAGCCAAGTGGTCTACCAGTATATTTACAAAATAAAGAAGGAGAAAGAAAGCCCTGAAGGAGTAGGAGGACAATGAGGAAGGAGAGCCTCAGGAGCCACTATAGTAACCAATTTGAGAGGGAATATTGACTAATCAGAGGGGATACCACAGGAACTGCAGCCTTTATAAACCATGGAAACAGGAAGTCTATGGGACCCTTTCTCCCTCCCACCCCATGTGGGAGTCTGTACTTGTTCTTCAATAAGTTTCCACCTTTGCTATAACACCTTCTGTTTGGGGATTCATTCTTCAACCCCAGGGGACAAAGAATCCGGGTTCCAGTCCAAAAAGTTCGTATCAAAAGTAATTTAACTACCTGTATCTCCTGATTGGTAAGTTCAGTGTCAGGCAATATATGTTAGGTTGATTCATGCTGATATTCTTAAACACAACTTCAAAGAAATGGTGTGCTAAAAGTGATGATATTTTTTCAGTTTTAAAAATTTAATATAATCTTCATTCTGTGAAAGAGAACTAATAGTCTGTTAGGGTCACTGAAGAAGGAACACACGAGGCCAAAATGGTAAGGGATTAAAAATTTATTAGGTCACTGGATGGGCTAAACCCAAAAATGGTGCTAGCCCCAAAGATAGGGAGTCAGAGGTTTCTGAAAGACTGTAGGCTGGCTTTTTCTCTTTGCAGGTCCAGATTCTGGGAAACTATGGAGGGAAGAGATAATGGTCTTAGCAAGTGGAATGTGGTCTAAGTTGAGTGTCCATTGTGAAGTGGCCTAAAGGTCAGTCCCAGGGGCAGAGGTATCGATTCGATTATTTGATCAGACCTAAAACAGTCCACTGTTTGCTTACTACCTTTATTTAACTCTTTTCTCTTCCTTTTTCCCTCTACCCTTTCTATTCTTTCTGCCTTTGTTCCTTCATTAAAAAAGGATTCAGGACAAATCTAAGTAGAATCGACATGCTGTAATTCCCTCTCTTTGAAACATCCTACTATCTCTTCTGTCTCCTGCATGCTCATCATTTTGGCCTCTACTCCCCAATCACCCGCTACTCCCCTCACTCCTGTTACTGTTCCATTACTCAGCTCTGGTTGGCCTCTTCCTTAAAACCTTCTTAGATCACTTCAGCCAGCTAAGGTGCCATTCTGTGTGTGAACAAAGCATCCTGTACTTACCTTTTCCAGAATCAAAACTAATATAATGGCTTTATGTGTAAAAATTAGGAAACTATTCCTATAAGAATATGAAATCTGCTTAATATGACAGCTGACAAATAATGACAGCATTTCAGTGCAAAGCCTTCAACCTGGTCACTTGCTTTCCCTAAACTTTTCCTGTATCAGGAATACCATTTCACATTTGCTATGATATATTTGCAAATGTTTAGTCTTGCTACTATCTAAAAACTCTTTTATAGCAAAACAGAACATTCATATTTTTTGTTCCAATTTTTCTCATTTTCTCCAATTTTTCCTTTCACTCTCAGGCTCATAAGCATGGAAGACAGTAAAGATGCTGCAGAGTCCGATGCCCTTAAAATTAAACACACGTTCCCATGCATGGGTTCTGAGGCTGCATCATTTAAGGTCATGCTACTCACTCCCCTGCTGTAGTAAACTGCCATTTCTTTTCCAGATGCACAGCATTCAAGCATTCCTCTCCCACTTCAACATGGTACATTCTTTTGTTTCTTCTCATTTTTTAACACTCAAGTCCTGAGAAACTATCACCAGTCTCATTTCATTCAAGGAGTAATTAGATTGAAACACATCTCCCGAAGGTGTGTTTCTATGATGACCAGGTTTCTGATACTTCGGAGAATTGCACTAAAGACTTTACACATGGAAATAAAATAACCATAAAGGGGAAAAAATATATCTCATTAGGTGGTTTAAATATATACTTGTCTAGAGGATGCGATAAAGCAGTTTTTTAAAAATTTCTTTTATATTTATTTTTTTCACACTAGCATTACTCATTTTTCCCTTTTGAATTCACTGATAATTGTGACATATACTCTCTCGTCTAATCCTGCCACAGGAAACACACAGCTGGTAGGAAACATTCATACATGCTGCTAACAGGATTCTTCTAATTCAAATCAAGTGGGATTGCATAATGAATCCACTTCTAAGTATTCTAAACTGTATAATAAAATACACCTGAAATATAAATTAATAAACATGTTTATTTATAATAAACATGTTTTTCAAGGACCCCTTGACATTTCCAGTAAACAAAAGATACATATTTGTTGTAGTTTTATCAAGTGGATGTTCAAACCACATATTTTTACACCTATGCTAATTACTGTATTATGCATAGCCAATAATCAATTAAAAGGTACTTCGTAGATGTTAAATCTGTACAAATACAAGAGCATACAAAGAATTCAAAGAACCCAATAGCCAAAGGCAGAGATGGGGGGGGGGAGTCACATTCCAACTACTTTATTAATATGAACAAAAATGTATTTCCTGTGAAACACTAAAACAAAATGTGGTTTTTCATTTAATGAGTCTGTGACTGGAAATATTTGAATCTAATGTGGAAAACTGCCTGTAATTGACAAATGTGGGGGGGCTTTCTGGTTATTGAAATGCTGTCAAGAAGGTAAGTTAGGGCACACCAGTGTGGCTCAGTGGTTGAGCATTGACCCGTGAACCAGGAGGTCAGGGTTTGAACCCTACTAGGGGTTGTGTAGCAGGCAGCCAATCAGTGATTCTTATCATTGATGTTTCTACCTTTCTCTTCTTTTCGTTTCCTCTCTCTGAAATCAATAAAAAAACAACATATATATATTTAAAAACAAAACAAAACAAGGTAAGTTGGTAAATGCAGTGATTGTCTTAAACTTTGTAAAGTAGCTATGAAGATATGGAGAGGTGTTGGAGCCAAACACCTACTGTAAATTATTTATGAAAACATATTACGGCGTACTTTTAATCTTTTTTATATGTTGAGGTATTTTAGGTTAGTTTAGCAATAGATTTAGGTAAAATAAAGAAAAACACTTCTCTATTGAGCACTGTCTGGGCTAAATGTTATCACTTATAAACTACCTCCCCATCATCTAACTAATAATCCATCTATTCCTACATATTACCAATATATTATCTCATATCAGCGAGGTAGGTGTTATTTCCCCAAGACAGCAGAGAAAATCCATCAGACCTTGCCCAAGGCCACCAGAGCCAATTGAGATCTTGAACCCACATCAGCTGATTTCCACTATGATCTTTTTCTGTGATGATGGCTTTATTTACAGGATGCCCACCTTGTGTCACAATAGGCTTCCTGGTGCTGTCCTCTCCAATAGACTATAGAATCTTAATTGCAGGAATCGTTGTTGTTGTTGTTGTTATTATTATTATTGTTATTATTATTATTATTATATCCATACCTACTAGCAACATGTCTGGTACATAGTAGGCCCTAAACAAAGATGTGTTGAATCGAACTGAAACATTCTACCTGCACTAGTTTAACTGCATTGTAATCTCAGGTATTTCCATAATCTCCATCTTGTACAAAACAGTAAAATGAAAATGAGGACTTGTGTGAACTGACCTAATGCTACCAGGCCAGTTCTTTCCTTTTCCAGCGTCCTCATTGTTAAGTTAAACATCATCTGACATTAACTCAATTCACGTGAGAACAAAGGAAACTTTCATCTCATGACTTTTTTTGTTTTGGCAAGCATCATTTCCATGTCCCTTTTTTCCACCCAAATATTTATTTCCCCAACACTCAGGAAAATTTTCTTTCTCCTGTTTTCAAAACAATGTGAGTCACTGGTTCAGCTCATTATAATTTCATATCTTCACTGTGTACTAGTGTGCCTGCCTGACATTCAACAAAAAGTAAATAAACTCCACAAGCACGTGGTTGTTATTTTTATTATCCTATTCATACATGTAAGGAAACGTTACAATTCACAGTGAACGTTGCTGGCATGGATACAGAGCCCACAGAAGAGAGACAGATATTGATAGTGACAGGTGCTTTGTTCCTTAAGCTTTGTTAGGACATACTGGGGAAAGTCCCCTTTTTAGAGTTCATTGTCCTGACTTGTACTTTAGTGGTCCCTGCTGGCCACTAAAGTTAAACTTTAGTTCAAGTGAAAAGGATCCCCAATGCCTGCCCCATACCTTTGACTACTGGTTCCCAGGGCCACCAGTCTCCTACTGGATGGTGTACCAGTCAAAGCAACAAAAAGATTCTGAAGAGTAAACAAATGCTTTTCTTCTCTTCCCCTTAACTAACATTCTTTAACAAAGAGTGAGGATATTAAATTGACAGGTTCCATAATGCTAATAATAATTTAAAAAATCCCATTGACTGTTGAGACTAAAGCCTAGAAAACAACTTCATCTGCAAAGTGAGCGAATGGCCAAGAGCAGGATGTGACAAACCATGGCTTCAGGCCAAATGCAGTCCTTCCTCCTTTTGTATGGTTCACAAACTAGGATTCCTTTTTCTTTTAATTTTAAGCAAAACAGAGACAGAATCATAGATAGAGAGCTGGCAGACAGCTGGTGGGGGAGTGGAAGGATTGAGCAAAAAAAGAGGACTCAAGGATGTGGACAACAGTGTGGTGATTGCTGGTGGGTGGGAGGCAGGTGGGTGGAGGTAGTAGAGGGCATAGAGAAGACAAATGGTGATGGAAAAAATTACATTTAATTTAAAAATAATAATAATAAATAAAGGTTCTCATGAAAGAAAGAAAAAATATGCAATTTTAAGACTTTCAGATAACCGCATTTACTAATCTCAATCTAGGTTCTTTACATGGGATTGGCAACTTTTTTTTTCTTTAAAGGATTAGACATTGAATGCTTTAAGTTTTTTGGGGCTTATACATTAGCATATATTCGTGTTTTTTCTTCCTACTACCCCTTAATATAAAAATTTAAAGAGCACACACACATATTTACTATGGAGCCATACAGAAACAGACACACATTTGTGGCCAGATTTGGCAAGCAGGTAGGCTCAAACCCTAGTGGGTGGTTGACCCATTAGATAGAAAGGAAAATGAGTCATCACATGGAGAAAACTACTCCATCAACCAAAATTCTTCCTGCCAGATTCACCTGCCTCGCACTATTAAGAGACGAACAAATGTTCATTGTATGTGAGCCAGGACATATGTTTAGGTCTATAGAATGCAATAACTAGCTTATCCTAACTAATACAGAGGGACAGGTAAGGCAAGGTTCCCCAAAAAGTGACAGTTAAATGCATATCTGAAGGAAAGAAAGCCATAGAGATATTTGAGTGAGCAGTGTTCCATGCAGAGGTCCTGATCAGGAGCACATCTCTAGTGCTTGAGGGACAGACAGGGGGGAGGTATGGCCACATTAAAATGAGCAAGCAGAAAAATATCAGTATCCGAGGTCATAGAAGAAAGAAGCAACTTTGGCCAAGACCTCATGGATCATTTCTTTTTGGGGTGGGGGGGAGGGGGTAGAGAGTGCGGTTTACTCAGAGGAAAAATGGGAAGCCACTGGAGAGTTTTATGTCAAGTAATGACATGATAAGTCGTTACTTAGAACAGTTTCACTCTAGCTGCTGTACTAAAAATACATAAAGGCAATCAAGTGACAGACTAGTTTGGAGACTAGTGCAATCATTTAAGTGAGAGACGATGAAGAGTTGGAATAAAATTACAGCAATGGATAATGTAGAGCCCACAGGACATGCTGAAGAATTGATGTGATACATAAGAGAAAGAGAGAAGCTTATATTTTGTCCTGGGTAAAGTTGAATTTAAAAAGACTGGGAGAGGACTAGGTTGGGAAATATGAGGGATTCAGTTTTCTACATGTTAAATGTGAGGTGTCACAGCCAACATAGATGTTAAGTTAGCAGTTGGAAATAAATGTCTAGTATTCAGGGCACAGATTAATGAGTTCCCTCTGTAGTCTATATTCTTCTCTGTAAGACTCCTTTGAGAATGTTTATAGCATAGATGTATCATGTTTTGTTCAATTATTTTCCTCTCCTAGTTTGTTTGCTCATTAAAGAAAAAACTGATTTTTAAAAATAATTTTATATCATATACAGACCTCAGTAGTCATTTTTCAAATGAATAAATGAGTGTATTTAGGTGAGTGTGTGAACACTGGGGCAGGGTGTTACTCAGTAGTTACCGTGTTTGTTAAATATAGTAATTATCCACAGAGCTTCTACTCTGAAATAATACAAAACAAAACAAAACAAACCCCAAATTTTAAAAATGGAGAATATTTAATATCCTTACAAAAATATGAAGCGCTTATGTCTAAAAAATTCACCAAGTCTCTGGATAATTGTGATGCTAACTAAAGTTTAGGAGTCTTGCTATATAACTGTGATTATAATTATACATATTTATCTGTGAAAGTATTAATAAAGATTCAATATCTAAGTTTTATGAGAAACTACCACCAATTAAATATTTCATTTTCTCTTCTACCCTTGAGAACTGTTTGTGAAGGTCGTGGCTACACAAATATAGAAAAGTAGCCCAGATTCCATTAGTTTCCAAGAAAAACAATAATAAAAATTTGAAAGGGAGAAATTGCCATCATGCAATATCATAAAAATCTTAGTATCTGCTGAAATAAGTTCACAAAGTGGGTTATGTATGGGCTACACAAAAATGTGTATACCCTCAACTGATGTTTCTTTATTTTCAGATTTAACCCACTGGAATTAATAATTATTCAAAGTGTATATGCATTTTGGGGGCACCCTATGTTTATTATGTCAGGGACAAAATCAATGCTGTATGTCATAAATGAATTATGCGTTACAGCATTCCTTAGAGGAGTAAATTATAACAGATATTAGATTATTTATTTGGGTTTACCAATAACTTTAAGCATCTTTTTTTTTTTCTAGCTTCCTAATGAACACTGCCAGGAGCCTTCAAGCGATGCGGTGTTTGTGACCACTTGCACCTGTGAGTGTGCTGTAGTGGGTGGACAGGAAACTTCATGTTTTCAATAGATTAAGGAGTAAGAAGGGATCTTTAGCAGGTTAAAGCAATTACTTGGTTTTCCTGGCGGTGACAGATTCTCATTGTTCCCTACCATAACCCTCTACGCAAGGGGAGGTCCATGTTTATTTGTTTTCCGGCTTGTGTGGCTGACTCATCTGTCTCTTTCCTAACCTCCACAGCCACCAAGGCACGTGCACACCGTGCGGACACAGGAGAAATCCAAATGGGTTGCAAATCAACAACTATAACAATCTACATACATATATTTGCATTTCTAGAGTTTTCAAGTAAATGACACCAGTCGGTTTGGGGTATGAATTAACTGTATATCACTTCTATTTTATTGCTGTTGTATTTTTAAATTTTACTTTTTAATTAAAGTTGACATTCAATATTATTTTATATTAGTTTCAGGTGTATAGCATAGTAACTAGACAACTGTATAGTTTACAAAGTGATCCATCAGTAACTAAAGTAGCCACTTTGCACCTGACATAGTTATTACAATAATATTGACTATGTTCTCTATGCTGAACTCTGTACGTCTCTATGTAACAATTTTGCAACTACCAATTTAGACTTAATCCTTTCATCTTTTTGCCAATCCTCTCTGGCAACCATCAGTTTGTTCTCTGTATCCATGAGTCTGTTTCTGTCTTGTTTGTTTATTTTGTTGTTTTTTTAAAATCCATTTTTATTGATTTCAGAGAGGAAGGGAGAGGGAGAAGGAGAGAGAAACATCAATGATGAGAGAGAATCTTTGATCCACTCCTACTGCATGCCCCCGACTGGGGATCCAGCCCACAACCTAGGCATGTGTCCTGAGCTGGAATTAAATTGTGACCTCCTGGTTCCTAGGTCAATGATCAATCACTGAACCATGCTGGCTGGGCTTTTATTTATTTATTTATTTTTTAGATTCCAAATATACATGAAATCATATTTTAATTGTTTTTCTCTGACCTATCGCATTTACCATTAATATCCTTTAGGTCCATCCATGTTTTGCAGATAGTAAAATTTCATTCTTTTTTATGGCCAACTAATATTATATTGTATGAAGGGACCACAACTTTTTTTTATCCATTTATCTATTAATGGACACTTGGGTTGCTTCTATACCTTAATTATCTATATATATAAAACTCTAATATACAAATAGACCGAATGGCAGAACAACTAAACAACTGGTTGCTATGATGTGTGCTGACCACCAGGGGGTGCATGCAGAACATGGCATGTGAGCACAGAAGAGCACAGAACATGGAAGGTGTTGGCTGCAGTGGGATGGTGGAGCAGGTGAGCATGGGAGCCAGACCAAGGGAGGGTGCTGGTCGCTGTCATGGGGGCAAGCTTTGGTGGTTACTGAAAATTCTTTGCTCCTATGTGCCATGGTCCGGCCCTGTGCTCACACCTGCTGCCAATGCCTGGCGCCACCCAATCACTTAGTGCCGTCAGCGGGTGTGAGAGGTGGCTGTAGGCCCCAATTGTCCCTCAGAACTTATCCTCTTCCCCCTACTCCTGAGGGGCAATCAGGGATGGCAGCTACCTCTTGCACTCTTGCACCCACTGCTGGCTCCGCTTGCACCTGCTGCTGCCACCTGGCAATTGCTCAGCACCATCAGCAGGTGTGAGCAGTGACTGCTGGCCCCAATTGCCCCTGAGTTCTTCTCTACCTCTCTCTGCTCCTGAGGGGTGATTGGGACAGCAGCCACTGCTTGCACTCACTGAGAGCATCGCCCCCACTCACACCAGCTGCTAGCACAAGCCCCAATTGCTCTGCGCCCTCAGCGGATGTGAGTGGGAGCAGAGGCTGAGGGTGGGGCTATTAGCAGTCAGGGAACTGGGGACCGTGGTGGGAGGGGCCAGGCAGGGGGGCAGAGGATGAGCTGAGATCCGCCTCTGTGCCCACCACAGCCTTGTGGCCCACAATTCCTTTCAAGGTGCACAAATTCGTGCACAGGGCCCCTAGTTTTAAATAATGCTACAATGAATAGAAAGTTGCATATATTGTTGGAAAATAGTGTATTGGGCTTTTTTGGATATCTGAAGTGGAATTGCCAGCTCATAAGACAGTCCCATTTCTATTTTTGAAGAACTTCAATACTGTTTTCCACAGTGGATACACCATCTGGCATTCCCACCAACAGTGCATGAGGATTCTTTTTCCTCCACATCCTCACCAACACTTATTTGTTGACTTATTGATGGTGCCATTCGGACAGCTATGAGGTGCTATCTCATCTATTTAATTTGTATTTCTTTGATGATTAGTACTCTTTGGAAAAGTGTCTTTATTCAGGTTCTCTGCTCATTTTTTTTAATTGAATTGCTTGGGGTTTTTGGTGTTATGAGTTCTTTGTAATTTTTGAATATTAAGATTTTATCTGATCTATCATTGGTGAATATCTTCTCCAACTCAGTAAGTTGACTGTTTTGTTGATGGTTTTCTTTGCTATGCAAAAACTTTCAGTTTGATGCAGTCTCATTTGTTTATTTTTTCTCTTGTTTCCCTTGCCCTAGGAGATATATCAGAAATAAATATTAATAAGGCAAATGCCAGAAAATTTACTGCCTATGTTATCTTATAGGTGACTTACAGTCTTTAATCCATTTTGAGTTTATTCTTGTATATGGTGTGAGAAGGTAGCTTACTTTAAATATTTGCATGTATCTGTTCAATTTTCCCAACACCATTTATTAAATAGACTGTCCTAACTCCATTATATGTTCTTGCCTCATTGGTCATATATGAATTAACCATATAGGTATGGGTTTGTTTCTGGGCTTTCTATTTTATTCAGTTAATCTATATGTCTGTTTCTTATGTAATAAAAGTAAGTTTTTATTACATGTTTTCATAGTATAGTTTGATATCAGATAATGTGATCCTTCCAAAATTGTTCTCTCGAGGTTACTGAGACTATTTAAAATCCTTTGTGGTTTCATATAAATCTTGAGAGTATTTGATCTAGCTCTGTAAAAAATGCCATTGGTATCTAGATAGCGATTGTGTTGAATCTGTAGATTGCTTTGCATAGAATGAACATTATAGTAATGTTAATTCTTCCTACCCATGAGTACAGTTTATGCTTCCACTCATTCGTATCTTCTTCAGTTTCTATCTTCAATGTCATCATTTTCTGAATATAATTTATTTACCTCCTTGGTTAAATTTATTTCTAGATTTTTATGCACTTATATATAAGATTTACTTTTTCAGTTTCTCTTCAATAATTAATTATCTATAGCTATATAAATGCAAATGTAAGTGCTCGTTTGTTCAAAGTTTCAAATCTCTGAAAATTCTTCACTGATTGCTTTGAAATTTTGACACAACGTTGCATTCGAATACGCACATGTTTTTATATACCTACATTATATAGCTGTCACACCTGTGACAGGTAAAAACATGTGTTTTTTGAAAAAAAAAACACAAGTAAAAACATGCTTTTTTTGAAAAACAGTGCCATCTGTTTGATGTAAAAGCAACACACACTACAAACTTAACAATTATTCAATCTAACATTAAAAGCCAGGCAGTCACATACAAGTCTGTCGACACTGTTGTGGAAGCAGATGAAGTGGTTAATTATCTAACAGAATTTTGGAATTCACTCTAGTTGCCAGGGATGCCACCACACGTACCACAATTGAAAATTCATATGCCAATTATCATGTTGTGAAATATCAACCAGCATGGAGCTGGGCCACGGGCCAGGGCTGGGCAGGGGCTCAGGGCACGAGCAGCCTCAGAAGTTCCCCCCATGCCGGCAACCGAGGGCTTTTTGGGAGCGTGGCATCTGAGGGCTGGGAGCTTCTTTAGCTTCTTTTCCCTCTGGCTTTTGGGCAGCTCGGCGAGAGTGCCGGTGGGAGTCAGGTGCTGCCGGGACACTTTGGGCATGGGGCGCGGAGTGCAGGTTGCGGGCTGCCGGTGGGGTGCGGGGTTCAGGCCGGCGCTGGGGGGCCTGGGCTGCAGAGGCGCACGTGTGCGAGGCCAGACTAGCCGGGCAGGACAGAGGCGGCAGCGTGCCAGGGGCAGTTGCCCAGGAGGGCACATTGTATACCCACAAGCATTGTGCAATTAAACATATTAGAAACGTGTGCTCTCTCTTTTCTTTCTTTTCCATTTAACCAGACTGAGCCACAGCAACGCATGGCCGGGTACAGCTAGTTTGTTTATAACAATGCAGCTGATTTCTAGATATTGATTTTGTATCTTTCTAATTTACTGAGTTTATTTTTACATTCTAGTAGTTTTTCAGCAGAATTTTTAAGGTTCTCTCGATATAGTATACTAGGAGCCCAATGGACAATAATTTGTGCACTTGGGAGTCCCTCAGCCCAGCCTGTGCCCTCTTGCAGTCTGGGACCCCTCAGGGGATCTCCACCTGCTGGCATGCCTGGCCAGCCTGGGTGAGGGGTTGATGGCAGTTTGCAGGCTGGCCAAGCCCACTGCGCCCGCCCCACCTGCCTCACCCACCCCACGATCCACCACCTGCCCTGCCTCACCCACCCTGTGTCTGGCCACCCGCCCTGCCCACCCCACTGCCTGGGCCACACCCACCTCCATGGTTGCTGGCCTCCATCTTGGCTGAGTTAATTTGCATACAGCCGCTCTGATTGGCTGGTGGGCATGGCTTGGCTGGTGGGCGTGGCTTAGGTGTCTCAAAGAGATGGTTAATTTCAATATTACTTTTTTATTAGAGTAGATGTTCTCTACAATTGACAGTTTTACCTCTTTCTTTCCAGCTTGGATGCCTTTTATTTTTTTTTCTTGTCCGGTTGCTGGTGTTCATTTATTGATTTCCAGTCTTATATTGAATAAGCGTGGTGAAATGGGATATCTCTGTCTTGTTCTAGATCTTAGGTAAAATGCTTTTAGATTTTTCTCATTGAGTATGTTAGCTGTGGGTTTGTCTCCTATAGCCTTTATTATGTTGAAGTATGTTCACTCTATTCCAACTTTGCTGAGTTTGATCACAAATGGGTGCTGGATTTTGTCAAAAGCTTTTCTGCATCTATTCATATAATAATATCATTTTTATTCTTCCTTTCCTTTATGTGGTGCTGTTGGGGAGCACAAGAGACTTGGTTGGAAAGTTGCAAGGAGGACATTTTGAGAAAAGTGAAGTGTGTGGAAGGCCGCCTGCCCTGTTTATCAGAATTCCGACTTAGGGGAGACTTAGGGGAGTGTTGAATGCAGCACACTTAATTATTCCTTGATCTTTCCAAACAAGCCTGTGCATGTACAGAACCCTGGGTGTTTACTGGAATCCTTATGCTTAATCCCAGGATGCCCTCCCCTAGAGGACAATATAAACATGAGTCATCCCAAGATTACTCACCCTATTGATTGTATCTAAAGATAAAAATTCCAATAAAGGCCTAATGAGGCAGGCAATAGAGGCTGCTCTGGCTATCAAAACTGGGGGCCCCTTAGCCCTCTCTGGCACAAACTGTGTCTGAGTAAACTGTTCATTCACTGTTCAGGCGCTGCTGGTCAGCCCCAGCATGGTGTATCACAGTAATTGATTTGTGGATATTGAACACACCTTGCATCCCAGAAATAAACCCTACTTGGTTATGATGTATGATCTTTTTAATGTATTGCTGAATTTGTTTTGTTAATATTTTGTTGAGGATTTTTGCATGTGTATTCATAAAGGATATTGGCTTATAATTTTTTTGTTTACAATGTCTTTGTCAGATTTTAAAATCAGCATATCATGATCACCTCCTAAAATAAGCTGGGGAACCTTCCTGCTTAAATTTTAAAAAATAGTTTGAGAAAGATAGCTGTTAATTCTTCTTTTAATGTTTGGTAAAATTCACTAGTTTAAGGCTTTTTAAATTATTATTATTACTCAATTTTGTTGGTTATAATTGTTCCATTCAGATTTTATGCTTCTTCTTGATTCTATATGAGAGACTTTATGTTTCCAGAAATGTATCAGTTTCTTTAAGATTATATAACTTTTGGCATATAACTGTTTGTAGTATCTAATCTAATAAAAGAGTAATATACAAATTGACCCTCAATCTGTTACTCATAAGCCATGCCCACAGGCCAAGCCATGACCACCAGCCAATCAGAGCGACTATATGCAAATTAGCCCAGCCAAGATGGCAACCAGCAGCCATGGAGCTGGAACAAGCAGGAGGCTTGCCCTGGTGATGCAGGAAGCTAAGGTTCCTGTCTGCCTAGGCTGGCTCAAGGCAACAAAGTTTCAATTATAGAAGATAAATAAATCCCAGAGACCTGCTTCCAGCCTTGGGCTCAAGGAAGCGCTGGGAGCCTGGGTTGTCAGGGGAAACCTTACCTGGGCTCTGGTTAAAGCAACAAAGTTTCAACTTTAGATGTTAAATAAATTCCAGCCAGCCTCACTCCAAACAGCCATCAGGTTCAGTTGAGAAATCAGCTGACAGTCTTCTGTGAGCTCCCTCTTAGGGAATTTACTATCTTTCTCTTGCTACTTTTAAGATTCTTTTTTTGTCTTTAATCTTTGTTATTTTAATTATTATGTATCTTAATGTGAACCTCTTTGTTTCTTCATATTTAGGATTCTTTGTGCTTCCTGGACTTGTATGTCTTTTTTCTTTACCAGTTTAGAGATTTTTTTAGTCATTGTTTTTTTCAAATAGGTTCTTTTTAAAAGCTAATTTATTTATTTAATTACTATTTATTGATTATTTATTAGAGAGAAACATCAATGTAGAGCAAATTATTTATCAGCTGCCTCCTTCATGCCATGTACTGGGTATGAAACCTATAATTCAGGCATGTGCACTGACCAGGAATTGAATCAAATGCCCAACCAACTGTGCCACACTGGCCAGAACTCAAATAGTTTCATAATCTCTTGCTTTCTCTTTTGCTTTTGTGGTACCTCTATGATGCAGATATTGTTATGCTTGATATTAACCTAGAGGTCCCTTAAACTATCCTGATTTTTTAAAATTCATTTTTCTTCTTACCGTTCTGATTGGGTGTTTTCTGCTATCTTGGCTTTGAAATTGCTGATTTGATCTTCTACTTTGTCTACTTTGATATTGATTCCTTCTAGTGTGTTCTTCATTTCAGCTATTGTATTTCTAATTTCTTGTTAGTTCTTTTTATAATTTCTATGTATTTTTTTATGCTGTTGAAATTCTTGCTTGGTCCTGTGAGTATTCTTATAATATTGTTTTGAATTCTGATATAGTGCTTTGCCTCTGTTTTATTTTGTTCTTTTCTAAAGATTTCTCACGTTCTTTCATTTGTGGCATGTTTCTTTTTCTCCCTTTTTGGCTGCCTCTTTGTGTTTATTTCTGTGTATTGGGTAGATCTACTATGTTTCCCTTTCTTGGTAGAGTAGTCTTATGTAGCAGGTGTTCTATGGAGCTCAGTGGCACAGTTCTGATCGCTTGAGCCAAGTGCTTCTGGAGTGGCCCTTGTGTAGGTTATGTGTGCCCTCCTATTGTAGTTGAGCCTTGGCTGTTATATTTGTGGGTGAGGTTGATTCTCAGGCTATGGGAATTGGCCACTACCACAGTATATGAGCTGCTGTGCAGGGGATAACTTCACAAAATGAAATTTGCCTCAACAAGGACTGGTGCCCACAAAGACCTTCCTTTTGGTATGTCATTTCTGAAACTAATTGGGTGGTGTTTGCTGCAATATGAAGCAAACCCCAAGATGTATTGATGCTTAAGCCTCTTGAATGGGACTCTAGTACATGTCAATGTCAGATACTGCCTTGGGCTATTAGGAGACACAAAATAATCCATAGTTGGTAGGTGCCTCTGCTGGGCCTCAGTGTGCGTGAAAGTGTCTAAGCTGTGGACCAATGTCAAATGCCACCAGTACTGGTCCTGGGGCAGATCAATAAAAGGTCAAAGGCACCCTGAGACCTGTCATTGCCTGCCAGTTGCTATTAATCTGTTTCTGGAAGAGCCTTGAGTAGTTGTATAAGGTAGATTCTCAGTCACCAGTTAGGGGAGAATGGTGTTCACCAGGTTAATACAGTATTAAATTCCATGCCGTTTCTGGGTCTGAGACCACTTAGCAAAAGTTTCAGGATGAACCCAGGCTAGCTACCAACCACCAGGGGTCTTTGTGGTGGGGCAGGGACTAAGGGAGTCATCAGGATGGAACTAGCAGCATTTACCAGGCTAAATCAGAGTAAGATTTGGCCACATGGAGTTAGGGCTTAATACAAGAAAGAGACAGAGCTCCATGACCATGCAGCAATTGACCAGAAAGGCTTCAGGACAGAGCTAATGTAACTCACCAAGCTGCTGCCATTTGGGGGAGTGCTCAACACCAGAAAGATGTGCCTGTGAGCCTTTGGGTAGGACTTAACATTGGAGGCTGTTCCTCCATCCCTAGCCTCAAAGCCACACAAGTCAGTCTCTTCCTTTATGCTTTCTGTTCTGCTAGTGTTTAGATGATTATCCAAGTTGACTATTCTATAATTTAGTTGGAATTTTATGTGGTCATAAAAGAAGGTGGTTGCAGCTTTCACTTACTCCGCCAGCTTGTACTTTCTCCAAAAGGCTATAGAAGTATATTTTACTTCTAACCAAAGCTTCCGTTACCTATCAGAAATTTAAACATAAAAAAGATTAAACTAATTAATTAAATAATAAGAAAAGAAAATGGGAAGAAAACAAAAAAGAAAGGCAGAGAAATGCAAATCTAATCTAATAAAAGAGTAATATGCAAATGAACCATCTCTCCTGGGTGCCTAAGCCACACCCAACAGCCAAGCCATGCCCACCAGTTAATCAGAGCAGCTGTATGCAAATTAACCCAGCAAAGATAGCAGCCAGCAACCACAGAGCTAGAGTAAACAGCAGACTTCCATTGCAACTGCCTGCCTAGACTGGCTGAGCCTCTGCTCACAATAATAATGTTTCAATTATAGAAGCCACAGAGCTGAAATAAACAGGAGGCTTCATTACCTTCTTAGGCCTCATCTCAAAGCAACAGTGTTCCAATTATAGAAGACAAATAAACCCCAGAAACCTAATTCTAGCCAGCCTCACCGGGACCTTGGGTCAATGGGAGCTGTGGGCAGCCTGAAAACCTGAAAATGGCCCTCAGCCCCTCACTCTGGCTGCCCAGGCACCCCAGTAGGGACCTAAAACCTGAAGGGACTGTGGGCAGCCTGAAAATGGCCCTCAATCCGTCACCCAGGCTGGCCACACCCTAATGGGGTGAGGGTCCACACTGGGGGGGTTGGCCAGCCTGCAAACAGCCATCAGTCCCTCACCCAGGCTGGCCAGGCATGCCAGCAGGTGGACATCTCCTGAGGGGTCCCAGACTGCGAGAGGGCACAGGCAGGGCTGAGGGACCTCCCAAGTACACAAATTTTTGTGCACCAGGCCCCTAGTTGAATATAAAAATACAATGGATAATAACTCTAACTTAAGAAATTTAATATCCTAATTTTCTCTAACTTGATTTTTTAAAAATTATTACTTATTTTTATTGCCAGTGATCTGGGCAGAGCTTAGTGAGAGAGTAACATTCTTTCACCTTCATTTATTTAGCCATATTGATTTGGGCCAAGGCAGTTAGTGGGATACAACATATACAAAAAAAAAAAAAAAAAAAGCATTTTCTTATCAAACTAATATACAGATTTTTAAAAATATGGAGATAAAAATGTCCAGGGATCATGAGATAAATGATATTTGGTGGATTAGAATCTTCACTGCCCTTATAGTTTCTTTTTAAAACTGGAAGATGTTCAGACCAGGTTGTTCTAAAATATGTTTTAGCATCTAAGAAATGACTTGGGCGATTAAAATTTGGGTCAGGTTTTTCTCTTAAGTTACCAATAAGCTCAGTCTTTTCCAAACACACACATTTCATCCATGCTAATTGACTAACTTGGATCTGTCTTAGTTTACATTTTATATGTAAGAGGCATTAAAGAGTGAAGATGACCTTTGAAAAATGAATACAATCCATAGGTATTAATTCTGTTGAAACAATATTCATTAGCTCTAGATATAGGGGCTCTCTTTTCTGTGAACATCATCTTGGCAGATTAGCACCTAAAATTTACTTATAATATGGCACAGAGTATATGTAAATGTGTGAATAAAGGCTTGTAGCTCACAATTGTTTTTCTTTATTCATGTTACAAATGGATCCAGGGATTTAAAAAAAAAAAACACCAGTATCTTTACTCACTTTCTTCTAAAATGCAAGCACTAGGAAAAAAAGCGGATACAAACTGGTTATATGATGGAGTTTGAACCACAAATATTTTGGTCCCTGATCCCTATGCCAATGCAAATCAGTGTTAAGAAAACTAGAAACTGATTTCAGCTCAGTTCATCAAAGTATACAGATGTGTTTTTAAACTTTAATCAATTAAAGTAACCATGAGTCACAAAAGAAATGATACATTTAAAATGTAGTCTGGTGAGGGAGGGTATTAGGTAGGAGATAGGTAATGAGTGGAGAGATTGAGAAAAAAAAAGGAAGAACTCATGGACAGGGACAACAGCTTAGTGATTGCAGTGAGAGGGGATGGTGGAGGTGGAAGAGAGTATAAAGAATACATGGTAATGGGGGAAAATAAAATAAATAATATGAAATATGGTCAAGGCAGATCAGAAATCACATAGGTTTCCTCCCTCTTTTTTGATAATTTAATGTACAGTTATTGAAATTACAGCTCATGGCTCAGTATGCCTATGTCAAAATGTAGAAAACCTACATGTCTTAATGGCACTCATTTTGCATGTCTTTCCATTGCCTTCATCAAGTCATTACTGGGTAAATCCTCATAATACAATCTCTCAAAGAAATACCACCACCATCCCTCATAGCAATAATTACAGTTGCAATTTTAATGGTATGTATGTGATTATATGTCTCACATACCACACAGTAGATAAATCAAGACACAGAACACATCTGTTGTGTTTTTTTTCTTACCACTGGTATTAGAACAGGATCTGTTATCTAATGCTTTCTCAATGAATATTTATTTGATGAGTAAATAAATAAATTGTGAATTTGCCTGCTCCTCCATTCAGATCCTTATATACTCAGGAGACCTTCCCCTACCTTCTCTCAGGACTCCTTTGACTCGTGGAGGCATCACAGGACTGCCAAGCACCTGCATAATCTTTTCTATAAATTAAATTAAATGAATATGTTCTGCTACAAAACAAGTCATTAATGAATACTTTGAAAAACGGCATGCTCCACTGAATAACTGTATCAGTTCTAACCTAATAAATACATTCTTGATGGTAATTTCTTAGAATTTCGGACATCACACCTTTTAGTCAAGAATGAAAATTAATGGTATAAAACTATTTTAAAAACCCATCTTTTTAAATTTACATAACTTTGCAAGGAACCTAACTTGAAATAATCCTTTGGTTGTGAATAATTGTTTATTTTATTTTATTTTTTGAAATTAATATGTATTTGTTAGAAAAGCTGGTATTTAAAAAAAAATATTTTGCAAAGCAAGGCTGCAGGTTGCGTTCTCTGAGACAGCATTTCGTGCTCAAGATGTGTGTGAGGGAGTAGCCAAGGCATTAGTCCAAGCTCTGTGAAGGTGGGAAAGGAAAGCAGATGTGGTCAGAGGGCAAAGTTGGCAGCTTGAGCCAACTCCTCAGGCAGCTCTGGAACTAGATGGCTTGTCACAATTGTCCTGGTCTGGGCCCAAATGGCTAAACTCTTATACATATGCTTTAATCAGTGATGCATGTGACTGTCCCAAAGGACGTGATCTTGAGGAAGATAGCTCTCTGCAGCTGAAGCAATCCTAGGAGACCTGGTGAGCCAAATGCAGTCTCCTGACCACACTTACAGCAATGGGAACACACACCCTTCCTTGATGGAGATCTACATGGCATATCTTCATGTCCGTTACTAGCAATGAATTTCATCATTTTTGTCATTTTTCAAGTAAAAATTATAATTAATATTGAATGCTAACTATGTGCTAGATACTATAATAAGTATTCTAAGTACATTACCTCATTCAATGATATAAAAACTATGATCTACCACAATTTTTAGTTCCATTTTACAGATAAGAAAACTTAGACACTTGATATCTAGGTTTCCAAACAACACATGGGTAGAATTTGGACCCGGAGACATTAGCAGCAGATACAAAACTTTTTAACTGAACAGTATAGTTGCTTTCAATAAAGGATGCAAAACAGCATGTGAGGCAATAAATCATCTTGGATGTCTCAAATTCAGTTTTGGTTCAATGTACTTGTTTCCATTTAGATTTTATTAAGGTGAATTACAATTGTATGAAATTATTTTTTTCTCTAATTGTGCTATTGGACATGAGAGGGTGACCCTTGTAATGATTAATGTTTGATGTCAGAGATAGGACAAATACAAATAAATAAATACAACCTCATGTGGGTAAGAAAGCCAATATCACCATTTAAAGAGCTACATGGGTAAATGAGAGATGTAAGGAGGCAGAATGATGCAGAGTCCCTGAAGTAATCTTTTATATTTAGATCTCACCAGGTGACTAATAAGAAGTATAATGCTTTCAGTTAAAATATATATATAACAATAAAATTGAGTTTTAAGATCTAATTCTAAATGAGACTTCATGTTAATAAAACAGTTTAAAGTGTATTGCCATGGATTTTTGAAGGCATTTAGAAATATCTTATCAATCTGAAAATGTACTTTGCATTTATTTCCCTAGAGACTATTCTGTACAAACTGCAACCAAAATATTTTATATACATTAAGAACTAATTTCTAATGTTATTAGAAAAGAAAATATGTAAACATTTAGAGCTATCAGTGTGTGGACTATTTTCCCACAAGATAGAAAAGCTGATCAAATCCTGGAAAAATTGAAACCAAGGATGGACAAAACACATATATTAAGTATAGAAAAAGCAGAAAGGAACAAGTTGTCCCAATGGTTCATTTCTATTTTTGAATTCCTGGAATGAACAGTTAAAAATGTTATTAAATAAATAAATAATAAAATAAATAGACACAGATTATTAAATCATTACAACCCATCAAAAACCACTGTTTTATTTGATTATAAGTGTTACCATTTTATCATAAACTTGAGATCTGGTGCATGACATTCATGCACGGGCCTCATCTCATTTGACAATCACAGAAATCCTGCAGTGGACAGGAATTCTATTTTCTTTTCACTAACCAGAAAACAGAGATTTAGAAAGTTTAGAAACTTGACCCAAAAAAAGAAGTAAGAAATGGTGGGCCTTGAAAATGACTTCAGGATTTCTTACTGCACAGAATATAATCAAGCACTGCTACAGATAAATATTTTACCCCTTTTTCTCCCTGCATGATCTATAATAATAATCTATTTCGTGTTGATATTTACTGCTGTGTTGCTGAAAATTATCTGAAAGAGAAGTTGGGGTGTTTCACTGGACTGGAAAAAGTTCAGTTACATAAGAAAGCAGGTTTAATTAAGCAAGTTTATTCTATCTAACAAAGAGGGAAAATGTAATTGACAGCCCCGCCCTCAAAGATGGTGGTGCCCACAACCAATAAAGAGGGAATATGCTAATTAATGCCCCATCTTCAAAGATGGTGACACCTACAGCCAGAAGATGGTGGCATCCAGTCCCCTCAGCTCTGCTGGGGTAGCAGACGCGCCTATCTCTGGAGTCCCCCAATCTCCTCAGCTCCCCAGTCACCCAGTGCGGTCTGAGGCACAGGCAAGCTTCAGATGGCAGTTGCCCAGCCACCCAGAACTGCCTGAGGCTCAAGTAACCGGGGCCAGCCGAGGCTTGTGCTGCTGGCAGTGGCAGCAGTAAAGGTGTGACGGGTTGTTGCCTTCCCCTGATCGGTGGGTCACCTCCCACCCCTCAGGGCTCCCAGACTGTGAGAGGGGGCAGGCCAGGCTGAGGGACACCCCCTCCAGTGCATGAATTTTCATGCATTGGGCCTCTCGTATCTACATAAAACAAATGACATTCTATCCCTCATGTTTCGATCTTTCTTTGATTAAATTTGGTTTTTGTTCCTTTTTAAGTTATTTTTTATTAAAGTTTGTTGACATACAATATTATATTAGTTTCAGGTTTACAACGAAGTGATTTATTACAATGTGATCACCACAATATGTCTAGTAACCATCTGTCACTGTATAAAGTTATTATAATATTATTGACTGTATTCCCTGTGCTGTACATTACATCATCATAACTTTATTCTATTACTAAAAGTCTGCAACTCTTAATCCCCTTCATCTTTTTCACCAATACCCTAATACCCCTCTGGTCACCAACAGTTTGTTTTCCATATTTTAGTCTGTTTCTGTTTTGTTTTTGTGGGTTGTTTTTTTTTTTTTTTTTTAGATTCCACGTGTAAATGAAATCATACAGTATTTGTTCTCTGTATAACTTATTTCACTTAGCATAATACCCTCTACATCACTCCAAGTTGTCATAAATGACATTTTATTTTTTCCATTGCTGAGTAATATTCCATGGTATATATGTAACACATCTTTATATATTCATCTACTGATGGACATCTAGGTTACTTTCATATCTTGTTTATCTTATCTAATAAAAGAGTAATATGCAAATTGACCATCACAAGATGACTGCCCCCATGTAGTCAAAGATGGCTGCCACAAGATGTCCAGCAAGGGAGGGCAGTTGGGAGGGACCCAGGCTTGCAGGGGAGGGCAGTTGGGGGGGACCCAGGCCTGCAGAGGAGGACAGTTTTGGGGGACCCAGGCCTGCAGGGGAGGACAGTTCAGGGGGGCCCAGGCCTATAGGG